>OMKZ01017333.1:0-14023 GCA_900302535.1 Neoniphon sammara
GCTTGAAGCCCGGCTGCTCGCTGTTCGCTTGTGACTCCTGCAGCCTCCGCAGTGCCAGTCGGGGAGAAGCATCGCCCGCAGTGGCCTTAGTGTTACTTAAGCAGGGGAGTCAGACAGGATTTTCCAGACATCCTTGAAACAAATCGTGAGAGACAGTTTACGCTTAAGTGCTCTTGTCAGGTATACAGGTGGTTGGGCAGCCTTACCTGTGTTCCTGGACAGTCTGTAACCCCCCGAGCTGGCCTTCTGTTGGCCCTCAGCTGGGACAGAAGCTTCCCCAGGGCACCCTGAGCTTATGGAGGGGGAGAGAGAGAGGATGAGAGGGAGAGGGATGCCAAAGTACATCTGGAGCGAGGAGTCAGGGAGAGTGTGTGTGTGTGTGTGACAGCCTGAGAAAATGTTCATATGTTTTGTGTCTCCGTGACAAGGAGGTGAGTCATTCCCTCACACACTCGCTGCTTCTCACACAAACACACAGACGCGCACGCACGCTCTTGCACATGCACGCACACACATATACCCACACACAGTATCACATACACACTCTCCTGACTGCACGGAGAAACAAAAATCAGATCACATGCTCATAATGATCCCTGCAGATTTGGCTGCAGCAGTGCACAGTAATATTCATCTTGCAATGCATATCTGAACATTTATCATATGTACAGATTACACGTACATACATGGAGTCGTTTGCCTTCGAGGAGCTCTGCGATTTCCTCATTAGCATCTCAAAATGTAATGAGTCATTCAAACAAGATCTCTGGCTCTGTTAATTATGGCCCCATTTCAGCAGCTCTCTCCATGGCAACCCAAAGTTCTGCCTGTCACCACATGAGAGATGGGGGAATAAAGACATTTTCCCATTATCCGCCACCCCAGCGTGCATATTTCTCCTCAAGACAGGCCTGCTGAGTGCCGCTCGGCTGATCCTTCAGCCCCCTCTGCTGGCAGACTGGAAAACATCAACTCAGACAGCAAGTTGCCCGAGCTCTGCATCAGAGCACACAGCTGCACCTGATAAGAAAACATCAGGGCTGTGTCCCAAATGGAAAAATGCTGCCTACTGAGGCAGCATTCGGAGGCATGAAGGCATAAAGTCGTGTCCCAGTTGAATTTTGAATAAAATGCTGCCTGCTGAGGTGTCTGAGTTTGGCTGGTTTTTGAAGTCACCATTAGGTGTAACCTACATTTGACAGGATATCCCACAATCTTCTGTGTGCTGCAGACAGTTAAATCCAAACTGTCGCACAATTGTGGAGTTAATGTATACATTTAAGTTATTATAGCTTCAATTTTTGTTTCTACTGAGAAATATGGAGTGAAGTCACTGAATATTTACTTGTTTAAACATCTTATTTCAGATTCACTGTGTCAGACCTACCGGACGCATTAACATATTTGATCCACTATAATTGTAATTTATTTGGTCTTTGGTCTATTGGCTATTCATTTGGTCTTTTTTTGTTTCAAAAGAACAAACCAGGTGTTGGTAATGGAGCAGTAATGACCAGTGGTAATGACAGCTGTCAAATGTGGTATCTTAGCAACAGGGTGACGTCTGCTGCCTGCCTGCCTAGCCTGTCTATAACCAGAGTCCTTCAGAGGAACCTTGGGCGAAAAAGCTGCCTGCTAAGGACGCTGCCTCACTAGGGACACAGCCCCGCTGTCAGCTGAATCCACTCAGGTTGTATCCATCCATGTAATTTGTTCTGGGTTCATGAATGATCAGGAGATCATTGGCTGTTGTGAATATGCCTCAGGATAAGGGGTTGGCACCTCTGTACTGAGCATGGGTTTCCACATGTTGACCCTCCAAAGATCAATAGCTGACACTGTTGAACATTTGCCTTTGAGAGCTCAGTGGCATCAAATTGAATATCATGGGGCCATTAACATGCAAATGAGCTGTTTCCACTCATAATTGTTTTGACAAACAAGTGAGTGCTAATGGTCGTGTGTTTGCAAGATGAGCTTGCCTAATGATTGTAAATGGCTGCTCTCCCTCCAAGTAGACCTTGGCGAGGGCCGACCAAGTCCCTTTGAGAATCGCTGCGCTGTGATTGGTGGAGAGAAGGTTAGGATGTTAATAGAATAGGAAGCGTGTCAGAACCAAAGGAACACAGGGACGTGCTGTAAATCTCAAACGTCTCCATCCTCCACTCTTGATCTTTCGCAGCGCCCTCGTAAAATATTTGGAGCAGATAAACCGATGTGCCTCACTTCAGATCTCATTTTATGTGATAGAAGACGAAGAAGCCGAGCACTGGATGCAGGACAAATCTCTGAACCGCAAAGTGCAAAGCGCATTGTGCCTCAGGTGACACACAGGTGAGCGTAGAAATAAAGGAGGCGCCATCACAGAGCTCATGACCGGGATGGATATAGAATACAGTTTACATTATTTTCATGCTCATCAGACCGGTCAGTGATGGCTCATACTCTCCGGATGAGGGGGGCAGTTTCATCCTGGAAGCAAAAAAAGAGAGAGATGCCTCACCATCGGGTCAGTGTGATCACTCAGCACAGTGTTGTATTGGTATTGGTAATAACCTTGCCCTCTCTAAGGGGTTCAGTGGAAGCAAGCCAAGCCAAAAAGCAACCTACACTATAAAAACGCTGCCAGGACTCTTTACTGTGGGAAACAAGCTCTTGGGCCACAGACTTGTTTTGTCAGGCCCCGTAAATACACTTGTCCGCTTGTTGAGAACAAGATGAATGATGACTCACGACAATGTAACTTCTTTTCCACTCGTCAGTCGACCATTGCCTGTGGTCTTTGCACTACTTCACTCGCCAAACTATATTTTTAGTTGTCAGAAGGGGTTTAGTCATTGGTGTGCTGGTTGAGAGCGCCTGTTCGTTCCTAATGGTGGACTATTATCACTCAAGATAGTGTATGCTGAAGTGTTAGCATGGAGCACTGGAGTGAATCATCCACCAGGGGACACATGGTTGATTTTGGTCTCTATGATATAATCATTTAGTAACAGGTAATTGACCAAAGGGCCAATCACCCAAAAACTTCTCCTCCTCTTCAACCCTGCTGGTTTGTCATTGTTGTGTGGCCAACTTCAACTTAATTTTAAATTCTAGTGGAGATCCAAATGTTTCCAAATATGTCCTGCTGTATTACAGGAAAATGTGTATAAAATGATGCACAAGATAGCTGCACCTTGGGTTTGAATATTTCACTCATTATAAGTGTGATGTAGCTTCAGTGAAGGGCTGCAACCAGCAGATACAGAATATGAATGTGACATTGTCCTACAATATGGAAAAAAAACATCTGATTTTGAAGCTACTTAAGGGGAAATTTAAGGTAAAATCACAACTCAAGGGATTAAATGTCTCAGGCACATCCTCTTTGTAGAAGCACCTGTTTCAAGTTTGCCCTCTATCCCTCATTTATTGGAGGGGTTCCTTTATTTTGACAGGCACCTGTCAATAGCACAGACAAAAAGGGATCCCAGGAAAGGGTTTTAAGACTCAGGTGAGGCTTCCTCTGTGATTACAGATCAGTCTAGATGTGCTGTAAGCAAGAAAACCGTCATCAGGTGAAAGAAATTCCTTCCAGGGTGACATCATTATTCCCATTACTGCTGTGGAGGCAGACATTCTTGCGTCCCCCTGTCTGCTCGCATTTACAGCAAAACTGTGTGTGTGCTCGCGTGTGTATCAGAGTGTAACAGTACACTTCACCACACTCCGCCTGACCCATTTCTCTCTTCTGGCTGGCTTAAACATGAACACCGAGGTAGATTTGTGCACTTGGCTGATTTCCATGTGTTGATGTCAGGCTGCATCTGACTCTGTGGTAGCATCATCAAGATAAAGAGCAGCAATTGACCTGAACACAGCACTGCTGACACGGACACAGGGCTTAAAAATGACTCGGTGTGTGTGCGCGTGCGCATGCGTGTGTGTGTGTGACAGCTGACAGCTCCACAGATATAATACTGTCCGCAGGCGTTCTCCAGGGCGCTGTTCTAACATCTCAAGCCAGGGGATGATGGCATGGTGAGTCACATGCACACACACATACATACAAACACCAACACACCACACACACACACACACACACACACACACTTTGCATCCCCAGTTCAATAACACATTTTTGACCGCGTAACAAGTTTCAAATTTTATTTCAAAATGAAGAGAGGCAGGTTGCAAAGATTCAGAGGGAAAACACACATTTTACAAGACATATAGAGACGTAAAACGCTTACACACACACACACACACACACACACTGAAAAAGGCAGAGCATTGGATGAGGGCGAGGCACACCCAGGGGATTTCTGGCAGCCGATCCCTTACTTTGGCAAAGCTGCTGTCTATGGTAGGTGCTACACAGCGACAGATGATTAGATATCACAGACTGACACTTAAATGGAAAACAATTTGTTCCCCAGTATGTTAGGTGAGAAATACAAGTTACATAGCAATCGGTCTATCTAGCTGACTCCATTTATAATGTTGCTACTGGTGAACTGTAATCACAGTAAAAGCCTCACTTTCTTCATATGCTTTTGTGAGGCTTTGTGGGGATTTTATCATCATCGTGTTGAGGTGCACAGGAAATAAACAGCGTATAAAAATAGCAGGTGTGTATTGTAATGTCAGCACCAAGTGGTTAATTATATAGTGTACCTTTACAGTCCAGCATATTATCATATCCTCTTTTATTTTACAATAAAGCATTGTTCATCGTATGGCTTCAGTACAAGTGGTCTATGCATACTGTATATATTAAACATTTGTCATTTTCAAAAGATTAAACAACCTGGGTATTGTTTTTCTTTCTTTCTTTCTTTCTTTCTTTCTTTCTTTCTTTCTTCCTTCCTTCCTTTTTCTTTTTAAAATCTGTTTGTGCCAAAATGTCCATCTCATCACAGACAATATCTTTGGCTAAGAGCTACTCGGTGTTGGCATTACAGCGTTGGCTCGGTGTTTTGGACAGACACTAAACCAGGTTGTCATTTCCACAGTGAGGCTGTCATTTAGGATCGAGACACACTGCAGGACGTGACACAACTTCTCCCAGCAAGACAGGATCTTTCATCTTCAGGCCGCATACAGTCAGTCACTAGACCACCTCCACGTAGTTGGCCGGGTACAGCCCCTCCCTCCCTCCGTCCTTCATCCCTCGGCACCAGCCCTGGTCGTCCTCATCCTCAATCTTCAGGAACTCCTCACCTGCCAGGGCAAAGAGCGAAACATGCAGGATGTGGTCAGAATAAAAAAAAAAAAGAGGAGGAAAAATAGGAAATCACAGGATGATAACTCATAGGATAGAGCCCTGATAACAGTAATATTACTATTATATAGTGCGACTACCACTAATAATAGAAATAGTACTAATATTGCTATAATTACTTTAGATTAGATTAAATTAGATTAATTTAGATTAGATTAGATTAGATTAGATTAGATTAGATTAGAATAATTTGAATTAGAATAATTTGAATTAGATTAATTTGGATTGGATTAGATTAAATTAATTTTATTAGATTAGATTAGATTAGATTAATTTGTATTAGATTAGATTAATTTGGACTAGATTAGATTAGATTGGATTAGATTAGATTTCAATGAATAATTGGGAAATTGAGACTTAAACTGACATCTAGAGAACAAATGAGCAAATGGCGCGGTATAAAAAATACAACATTTACAGCATTATAAGGTACTATAGTGCTGTAATTGTTTGTTGTATTTTTTAATTAAGGTATTAAGAAGAAATATATGACTGATATATGACCATGTTTACCTGCTTTAAAGGACAGCTCATCTGTCTCCTGGCCAACATAGTCATAGAGAGCTCTTACTCTCACTCCACCAATCATCGCACTGGGAGCAGAGAGAGAGAGAGAGAGAGAGAGAGAGATGCATTATCAGTCACTGGGCACACCTCATCTAGGTGAGGTAATGACACAGACCACTGATAAATTGTTTTTACTCACCTCCTCTCTATCGTTCCTTTCTGTTCCACAACTTTCTTCCCTTTTTTGTTTTTCTTTTCAGGCGTCCACTCCTAAAAATAATAGGAAAAAACAAAACAAAAACTAAGCACCAAAATTTTGAATTCTGCCAAAAAAAATAAAACTACACTACAGATTCAAATACACATGTTGGATATACAGCATGTAGTGTAATGGGACATATAGGACACTGTATATAATGCTATGATCTCACTGCAATGCTACTTATTACAGTGACATCAGTCCTATAGAGAGACAGCAGAGAAAGAGGGGCAGAAACAGCTGATAACACTGATATGAATCAATTTTCTGTTCAAACACTAACTGATTACTGTTCATTAGTAAATGCTGATACTTTATTGCTTTGGAAACATAGGTTTCTTTGTTGTCATGTTGAAGGAATACACAGTTTTTTGGGGAGATAGTCCTATTGATCAGCTAACGTAACATAAACACCAAAATCATCCAAGTGTCCCCGGTGGATCATTCACTAACGTGCTCCATGCTCAACATAGTTTGTGCTAAATTATTAGTATGGCACACCGGACTAAACGATCAATCAGGGACACATGGATCATTTTGGTATCGATGTTCTCCTCACTTAATAATTAAACTACCAAAAAGGGACTCCTAAAAACTTTCACTCCTTTAATAATGCATCGAAGTGAATCAAACAGAACAGAGTGAGAGAAAGACAGACAGACAGACAGAAACAGAAAGAGAAAGAGAAAGAGAGACCTGGAAGTGAGGCCAGTCGGTGGGCATGCCGGGCCCGTGGGTGTTTTTCCACCAGCGTAGGTCCTCCTGCTCGTTGATGGCCATCAGTGTGTTGTGGAGCTCGTTGTACACCTCCTTCACACTGAGAGAGTGTCAGAACGAATAAGACAAGAGTTACCAGTGATGGGTTTGTTGCTCAAAAACTATTCCATTTCTCACTACTCATCATTTGTTTCAAAGGTGATGCTGTTACTTTACAATTAAATTTTCCATTGCACTTCTAAAATTGTCAGTTGGCATCTTAATCTTAAAAAAATAATAAAATACTGTAAAAATATTTATTGAGGAGACCAAAGTGTTCTTGTACAGTGCTCTTATCATCTTTTTTTTTTTTTTTTTTTGTGAAAATTCATCATATCATCTAATTGGGCAATTGTAGTTTATGTCTAATTCAAATGCAATCTGATATTGAGGGGCAACAAAAACAAAAGTATAGTGTTTTTGGATTGGAAATTCTACTATTAATATTGAAATTAAAATAGAAATTCATTACACTGCTAATGGGAAAAGTATTTATTATAGATCACTGCAACAATCAACCCTCACTGTCACATATAAAAGGACAAACTGAGCCGAAAGAGAGAAGCCAAGTCACTACAACTCATATTTTGTTTTTATCTTTTTCTTTCTTTCTTTCTTTCTTTCTTTCTTTCTTTCTTTCTCTCTCTCTCTCTCCCTCTTTCTTTCTTTATTTGGGGTGGTGTTCATAAGGATTTATAAGACATTATCCAGACACCGTGAATGCCTAATAATTATAATCCCAGCATGATATAATATGGTTTATAGGCCAGCTGTGTATTTAATGACATGATATTAAATTGATTGTTCTTTTCTGATGCTTGTCTGATGATTATACTGTAATAAAAATTTATCTATGTTTCTGATGAGCTTCTTATCTCCTTGGAGTGATCCTGACGCATCTGTGGAGCTATCAAAAAAATTAAGAAATCAACAAATATCGATATACACAAGTATATAATTGATCCCATCTACCTCACCACTCCCTGTGGCCCCTGCAGATTAATTAAAGTAATTAAGGTGCTGTCTTGGCCATTACTCCATCCATTATTGCAAAAAAATGAGAGTCACTGAGAAACCATAATGTTCTAATATTTGGCTTTTAATTTTAATGGCTTTAATTGGGCTTAAATCAACTCAAATGATTGATTTTACCATAGTTATTTCCAGCTAATCAGCCAAACTCAAGCTGTTGAAATCAGAGTAAAAAGAAAAAAAGTAATTTCAAAGTTCTCCGGTCCTTCTGAGCACACGATCTGCATTAAATCAGCAGAGACAGCAGTTTAGGTGTTGAACTAATTCCAGAGATCCGCGGAATATCTTTAATTCTAAGGTCTTCTCAAAATAAATGAGAAAAATAGATATTTTATGTACAAGGTACTCCAAACTAGGATTAGCCTGATGTCCGGGGGTAATACTGGGCTTTCTGTAATGGATTATCATCCAGGCAATGTCATCCATGTTCAATATGATGGATATGACATAAGTATGCATAAATTATTTATTTTTCCATTTGGCTAAAAATTTAATTCTGGGGAAAATACTGAGGTAATTTTTGCAATAATTTAACATGAATATGGTTCAATTTCACAGTTAATGTAGACTATCAGAAAAAAAATGCAACATCATCATTATACCATCATATCAACCGTTTTAATCCAAATATATATCAGAATTGACCTTTAAATCCCACGGTAAGCAAACCAACAATCTCATTCTGGCCTTTTATCTCTCTCTCACACACACACACACACACACACACAGTGTACCTCTCATTGTTGGTGACATCCAGGTGTCTGTGGATGGAGAGGAAGGCCTGTTTGAGGAAGCTGATCCTCTTGCGCTCCTCCTCCTGGGATTGGTCAAAGATGGACTCCATCTCCTCCATGTAGCGAGGAGCGTAGCGGCTCACCTCCTCCAGGACCTTCTCATACCGAGCACGAACCTGGGCATTAGTAGAAACATAAACATGAACATTGTAATCTCACGTTCACACACTGCTCAGGGACTCTGGACCCTCACAGTGGGGTCACATAATCACGCACACAGACACACAAATTTTATTATCATTTACTGAAACTTGAACAACAGCTAAATGAGAAACAAAAATAAAATGAAGCTGAATGAACTGAAACCACATATACTGCCTTGTTTCAAAAATAACTAAAATAAAATAAAGATGTTCATGGATTGTTCATTGTTTTCATCTGGAGTAACTGATTCAAATTCTCCTCATGTAAAGTCGTGCAAAACAATGCAAATTATATATTTCCCTCAACATGAAGTCTACAAGTTTCTTCCTAAATTGATGCTAAAACACAAGACTACAACAAAAATAACAAAACCAACTAGAATACTCTGTGAACAAACTTGAAAAAAAAAGATAAATAAAATAAAATAAAATAATTAGCTATGACGTGAATGAATTAGAAAGTGGTACTGAAACTGAAAAAAAGTACAAATATTAAACAGTATTAACAATGATACACACACACACACACAATTTATTTTATTTCTACTGATTTAAAATGTATTTATGTCACCATGTGATTAAGAATGTCTTTTTGAAGGGTGAAGTGAAAAGCTGCGTCATGGTAAACATTAAACTTACATACCAACAACATTCAACAATGCACAACCTCTGAACACAGCCAAAGTGACATTAAAAAAAGGTATTAAGGTGTAAAATCAAAATAAAACAAAACATGTCCTTCCCCATGAATGATCCAGTCTATCTCTGGGCCAATCAGTTACCAATATGTCATTTTGACTTCACCTGAAATTATAACGCAATTGAAAATTATATATCAGTCAAAGTGACATGAAGGAGAACGAGTTATAAGCTCTGCTGCTCACCTTCTCGGCCTCCTGCTGGGCCAGCTCTCTCTCCTCCTGGATCTTCCTCTGTTTCTCGATGGCGATGTCCGGGTTGCCCTGAGCGTGCGCCTCTCGCTCCCTGGCCAACTGCTCCTTACGGCTCACCTTGTGGTACGCACTCCTGGCTTTATCCAGCTGGAGACCAACCAAACCACACAGTCACCTTAACTATGGGTGTGAGTTAGTATTGCTCATTGCCTTCTTTGCTCATTGCCCAGTCGCTCATACTTATTACCCATATCCAGCAAGTTTTGTCCCAAATTTGCCCGTGTATCATCAGCTTTACATCTGTGAAAACTGTCATCTGGAGCATGAACTTCACCAATAAACCACATAAGGTTGAAGTCAGTGACTTTCTGACGGTGAAGAGGGGATGTCAAGACTAAAAACCTCTTAGCTGTTTTTCTAATTCTGAATTTATTACAGTAGAAGTAGTTTGAACCGGCATTATAATCCAAAAGTCTGTCAAGTCAATCAAAAAGTTTACTGAAAGCTGGAAATCATTCAGACCTTTTTAAGACGTTTGGCCCAGGGCTTCTGAGCGCGTGCGAAGCCCGTCTCAATGTCCTGGGACTCCTTGAATCCTCCAAACAACTTCTTGTGGAAAGTGTCCTTCTGCCAGGTCCTGACCCGGTCGCCGTCCTCTGACACGAGGGAGCGGCAGATAGAGGCGTGCAGGGAGGCCAGCCGGTCAGCCGAGGACAGGAAACACTGCCACGCCTTCAGAAGAGAGCCGTACAGAGGACCTGAGGGAGGACAGGGAAGAAGGGACCAGGAAGTCAAACAGGTGCTGTAGTTAGTGAGCTTCTTCATATTGTCACAAATATCTACAGATTGTTTATTTGATTGCACATATAGAAATTATAAGACATGATAAACAAGAAACACAATTAACGTGCAGGTGAGGTAGAAACCCTTCATCGGCTTATCTAAAAAAATAAACCATAAAGGGGGTGGGGAATAAAAAATAATTTAAAAATGAATATTAGCAAATAAATAATTTAAAAATGCTCAGTGCAAAGCTGCACTTAATTCATTACACTGATGACATTGTCAATAATAAACATTTGAAAAACACAGATGACAACCAAAATTTAATAATAGGCATATACCTTGGTAATTCTTTTTAATCATCATTCATTTCTTGCTGTATATAGGTCATGATGCTTTTATACTTTCATATTATACTTATTTTTCATTCAGTTTTGTCTCAGTAGGTGCTGCAGTTAATTTTTTTCTTTACTTCTTATTCATCAGTTGGATTGTATTAAATATTGCATCATTATATCTCTCTGTGCTCTATCCTATTACTCTAATCTTATTTTACCTTATTTTATCTTGTCTATCTCAGCTATTTGACAGATGCTCACAGGGGGACACTGTGCGGACAGATGGGTAAAAATGGTGTTACATTGGGAGTGACACGGCTCAGCTGCAGTACTCACTGGAGTCCACCAGAGGCTTCCACTTGTTGCTCCACTCGCTGAGCTGCTGGGCGTACTGCCTCTCCACGCGGGCTCTCTCTTGGAAACACGCCACAATGTCATTACAGGCCTGAAAGGCATCTTCTGTCCGCTTCACAGTGCGCTGATAGTTCCCAGGCTGCCACAATACAAAGAGAGAGAGGAAGATCTACTGTACGTGCAAGATAAACAGGGATGAGAGGCAGACATGGCCTTGACAGATGGCTTTTTCAAAGATGATAGCAATACTGATATTTTTGGATTGAGGCTGCCAATAGCTGATAATTTGTACCAGTCACAGAGTTCAGTACCTTTTAACTTGATTATTTTTATGCCACTTAAAAAAATAGAGTTTCCAGTGTTTCCCCAGTATTTATTCCAGGCAGACTGGAAAAACCTCTGAGGCAGCATTTAGACTAAACTAGACCTAATTAAGCTAAATTAGACATATTCAAACCAAACCATTGAAGCCCAGCATACCACTACTGCTACTATTTGCTACGTACTCAGTGGTGAAAGTAGTAACTAATTACATTTATTCATGTTACTGTAAACTTTTTGATGTTAGCTCTGAGATTTATTTGATAGTTCTACCCAGTCATTGGTTTTCTGTCCCTGTTTTACTTTTGTGATCTCCTTGTGATCGTTTTAACCAATTGTGACTGTTTATTCTGATCCTGCTGTTCCAATCTACTCTGCTTTATTTATTTATTTTTTTGCTCGCATTTAGCAATTTTTTTCAATTTTGTTGAGGTTTGTGGTTTTGCTTTTTCATCATCATATATGCTGACCTTTGCCACTGCAACATTGAAAACGAGCGCCTAGGCTTTTAATGTTCCTCTGAATTTTAAATAAAGGTATAAGAGTTGTGTAGCTTTTTGTGTAGTTTGTACTTTTTCAGAATTTTTTAAAGTTAGTCATTTTACTTTTACTTAAGTGCAATTTCAGTGAAGAATTGATAAGCATCAGAAAGTGAAGCAACGTAAACAGACCAACTGAGGCAGTCAACAGTCAGTCAGCAGCTTCAGTGCAGTGCTGCAACCAGCAGTGGGTTTTTTTCTAACTTTGAAGCTACTTAAGGGGAAATTTAAGGGGAAAATTAGAGTACAAGTTGTTAAATCAGCTACTTTTTAATTTTACTTGAGTACATTTTTACACCCGTGCTTCATTACTTAACTAAAATGCCAGGTAATACTACTTCTACTTGAAAAGGAAGTTTTAGTACTCTGTTACCATTACTGCTAATAATAATAATAATAGTATTAAATGTAGGATGACTATATTATTACTATATTACTATTATTATAATGCTAAGCCTAAACAGTGAAGAATGGATATGGCATTTAATATATGATTAAGGAACACACACACAAACACACACACACACACACGCACACACACACACACACACACATGCTGCCACTGAAGCATACAACTGACACATTTGCTAAGGTCAATTGCTACTGGGCTGTACACGGTCATGACAGCTCTACTTGAGTTACATAACAGCCTTGCATCTTCCTCTACATCTGAAACAACCGTGTCACCACTGTCATCGTCTAAGGTCAGCCCCCACGTGTCCGAGGTGCCACTTTAACGGCATGAAGCTTCCCTGTGGTAAGCTGTAATGGCGGCAGCATGGGGTGTGGTCAGTGGACACGGGGCCAAGGCCCGGCCATAAAAAGCCAGACGGAGAGGGAGGCAAGAGGGCAGCAGAGGCGAAGCCCTGAGTGTAATAACATATCTGAAGCAAGTGTTTTGTTTGTGAATGTGGAATCTGGAAATCTCTCTGCAATTTTCCTGGCAGTCGCCACCAGCTCCGACTCACCACACACTCCTACTTTCTTTTTCACTCTCTCTCTCACTCTTTCTGCCTCTGTCTGCAGTCACACACACAGAAGAACCGACACTTTTACAAGATGTAAACCAGTGTGTGTGCATGTGTGTGTGTCTCAGTTGGGGGTTTAAAGAAACTGAGTAATGCTTTATCTTTACTGTAAGTGCGTATTTAAGGCACCTAACTTGCGTCGCATAATTCCCATTTTAAGGAGTTTAGTCCTTTCATCCTCACATTTCAAAGTAAATATTCTGCAACTATACAACCAGATTAACCACTTTTATACTGCCAACCACTGGAAAAGGCAATCACAGCAATCAGTGCTCACTGGAGGAAGTTCTTTTTTATCAGGATGGATTACAATACTTTACACCCGTTGGCCAGATATCCCCCCCCCCTCTCTCTCTTTCTCTGTTGTGGTTTACACTGACTCTCTTCACTCGTCTCAGACTTAAACAGAAACAGCTGAGGAATCCAGCTTGAGGCCAACAGCAACACTGCAGAAACCCGGTTGGCCAATCTCTGAGGCAGATGTAAATCCACTACGATGAACCGTCCCACCAGCCAATCACAAACTTCAAAGAATATCACTGCGGCTCTCAGTGAAAAAAAATCGATTTCATGTATATAATTGACCATATCCAGACTTCGAGTAAAGCTTGTTCTGCAGGGCAATGCACAGAACAAGACCTGGGAGCCACATGTAGCCCCCCGCGTCGCCCTGCCCTGCCCCCAAATCACTGGGCCTTTGTTTTTAGCTGCTGGAGCACTGAGTCTGTGTATTCTGTTCGCCTTCACCGTGAAGCACTTTGTGAACTTTGCCTTAGAAAGCTGATATATAATTATTATTATCATTACTATTATTACTGTCAGCTTGTGATCACAGTCTACAGCCCAACAGCAACTGCATTTCTAGACGTGATGGCAAGCATATGAGTAATATGTGTATATACTTTTATATATAAACTACATTTCTGCTAGTACAGTATCTGCAGTAGTAGCAGTATCAGTAAGTAGTAGTGGCGGTGGCAGAAGTAGTAGTAGTACTTTTTTTTTTTTTT
>OMKZ01017333.1:16600-27833 GCA_900302535.1 Neoniphon sammara
AAAAAAAAAAAAAAAAAAAAAAGTCACAGAAACAAATTTGAAGCATTTAGAAGAAATTGCCAGAATTTAACCCTGTGGTATCTTTTTTAAAATTTATTTCAAATTTTTTTTTTTAATAATTTATCCAGTAATATTGTGATTATCATTAAAAGTAAAATTCAAAATGGGGAAAAACGATGGGCAAAATACCTGTAGCTCTTTCCATCTTAACAACTCTACTGAGCTTGTATTTCTGGCTGCCGGACTTCATAGCAAAGATACTAGCTAGCATGGATAAATCCGAAACCAAATTACCAAAACATCTATGGACAAAACTAAGTGCCTCGCTCATTGTCATATATTCTTGTAATAAAATTGAGTGTGAAGTGAAAAAAAATAGTGCCTTGTGTTTTTTCATCTAAACCTGATGGACTTGAAAGGCTCATAGATCCCTTGCGAGACATTGTGTAGGAGGTGACAAGAGGGTGGCATTCATGTTGCCTACACACATAGAGTGGTTAGGAAGTTACCACAAAAACAAAACTAAACAAAACAAGGCAAAAGAAAAGAAAGAAACCACACCCAAAAAGTAGTATCTATAAGCTACTAAACAACGAGCCATAGTGAAATTAAGCACAAAAACAGTGATGATAATGTTAAATGTGTTGCAGTTCTTCAGTTGAAGGGAATGAAAATACATGCCTCTGATACAGTAAAGTCCAAATCCTCTTACAATCTATGACTGGATGGATGAATGGGATCCACTGTGTTTTCGGCATGGTGAAGGAAGGCCCTACCAAGTATGGCAGTTTATTACTTCTCTCCTTCAGACAGGACTCAATCTTGCCCAAGTCAGGGAGTTCACAAGTACAATGGCTGCACTTCACATTAAGATGACAGCGTGACCTTGTTTACACTGATGTATAGTCTAAACAAGGTTTAATCTGCTTTGTCTGCAAGGCTATCAACACTTGAGAGGGAAGAGCAACAGAAGACAAACAGGCAAACAGAGAAAGACAGTGAGATTGATGAACACACACACACACACACACACACACACACACACACACACACACACACACACACACACACACACACAAAACACAATCTTACCATCCAGAAGCTTCGATTGTTGGCGTCTTCGAGGCCATTTTCTGTCGGGAGCGTTGACATGCTTGTCTTTGAGAGAGAAAAGTACATATGATTAGAATTAGACTCTGTTGTCACTCTGCCTTAAAATCTGTGCAGCGACCTCTATCACATTTGTATTCCAGTGTTATCTGTTTCAGTGGTTTCCAACGTGCTTGAGGAGGTTACAGGGAGTCCAAAATTAGGGCTACTTTAATTTCAATCCATCTTAATTCCCTATAAATTGTCCCGGATAGAGAATGTGTAAGGTTGACTACTCCAGTGTCAGATGATTTAGGCGTCTCTTGCCTCCCTGTCAACATTGCACCATGTCCACAGAAAGAAAATAAAAGAATGACTACTTTAATCCTACTGTAGGTTTCACTATTACCTCCACATGCACAGTGTAGACAGTTATACAATTCAGTACTAAACCCATCAACAACTTATACCTTCCCCTATGGGAGGCACTTGGAAAAAATCTTATCTTAACAGGGATCCACGGCTTCTAATGTGTGTCTGTTTCAGAGTTTGCGACATGAAAATGTCGTGAGCCCCTCCTATAATTGATTTTTGCCATGTTGTTAGGGAATAAACCAGGGATGCAGCAGCTGTACAACATGTTGGTGAATATATTACATAAGGCCTGCTGTTGTTTCATATTACGTCTTCAGTAAACTCGTTATAGAATTGGATTTCACGTTGGAAGGCTGACTCGGTACAGTAAATGCAGACAGTGAAACAAGGCAGACTCTCAGAGGCCGTACATCAGCGAGGGTGGAATGCCCTCTCCCAGCATTCCCAGCTCTGAAACTTGAGCAAGCCCAAAATAAACAGGGGGTAAAGGTCACCCACATCCTATCGTTCTCACTGCCTTTTTTTCTGCGGCAGTGGGCTTGTCTTCCATTTTCTTACTGGTAAAAGAAAAAAAAAAACAGGAACACATGCATGTGCACATTCACATGGTTTTAAATCAGCAACAGACATGAGCTCACATGCCTGGCTGCAGTGGATCATGGCAGCAAGCAGCCCTCATACTGTACATACATGAGAGTCTCCTGAGGCATGCAGCTAGAGAGTGGACTGTAATGAAGCCATCCTGCAGATGTTATCACATGTTGTTATCACAGCACTGTTTGTGGGGAGGAGAGAAAGGTGATGGTCCCATCTGACTTGTTCAATCTGACTTTTTCTTTAAGGATAAGTTTGGTGTTTTTCAACACAGGCTGCATTATAATGTTGATTCCCATCATTTATGACCTTACGTAGCACAGCCTCATCAGTAGGTTTAGTGAGGAGAAACTTAGCACTCTGCTGCAGTTTCTTGTTAACCTTCAACACAGTCCAACAGGGCCTTGTTTTCAGCCTCAAAAGCCATAATAAATATCCCATTTGAAAATGGGAAAGTCACAACAGAGTTAAATATGTCTTGAAATTGTCCACCTAAAAATGGCTGCAAGCAGTGCTTTCTAACAAGTTTTATTTAAATGAGGGCTTTATTGAATAATTCTAAAACTGGGAAGTGGGACATTTTTGAGACACGGGTTCCCCGGTACTTGTTTTTATTTATGCAGAAAATAAGATCCAAGATGAACATAAGTGCAAGAGTTTGAGGATTTGTTTAACGACATAAATTACACACTTTATATCTCCACCGCAAAATGTTTAGCTGTCAAATGCCTTGAATAAAGTAAGTTCCTAAGAACTGTTAACCTGTTTCCAGTATTTTCTCCAGTCACTTTTATGTTGTGGGTCTGTTGGTGACAGTAACCACATTAAAGTGGGTCTCTGTTCAGGGCTAACGTTAGCATAACCTCCAACAGTAAACTCTTGGTTTGTTCAGAAATGGAAAAAAAATGCATTGATTTTCGGAGATTACAAGTATTACAAGCTCAGTTTTTTCAAATTTTAGAAATGGAAAAAATACATTGGAAATCTCCTGAGGGAACCCATGGTTGAAGTAACTTCCGGGTTGGCCTATAAAACGCCTGTGGGTTGAAAAATACCAAACTTATCCTTTAATCAAAGCTGAGTTATCCTCATGATCTGTGAATCTTACTTTGTGCTTGTGTGGTGTTACTTTTTAAAGGGAACCTTTGGGAGGATGAATATTCAAAAAGACAGAAAGTATATCTAACAGCTGGTGTGTGTTGGATCTTCAATGCCCGGTATTTCAGCGCTGCGCTCCACCCAGATACAGAGCCGTATAATTCCAAGCTCGCATCTTGCCTCTGCCTGTTTTCCCTCCCTGCAGCCGCCTCTCCCCACAGCTCTGTCAGGCGCACAATTAGATTCAATGATTTCCCTCTACGTCCCGCTGTTCACGGGGCATCACATGCTCCGCTGAGAGAATAATGTGAGCCTTCGCCCTGCCTGGATCTCCCTCGCTCTCTCTCTGCTGCAGCGGACTCCAACACTGCACGACCCTGAGAACAGCAGGGGGTCGGGGAAATAATGAATCCCCTCCTTGTTAACCCTTGACCTCGGCTTCCTGTCGCCTCATGGGCTGGCTTCCCCGGGGTAAAACTGAGGCAGGATTTGGAATGATGGGAAAGCACTGCAGTCCCTCCCTAATATCAAATAATAATGACTGTAAGTTTAACCACCTTGTCCCCGTATACCCCAACTATCTTATTGACTTTCAGCTAGCTGGCAGCATGACAAACAACCTATTTATATCGATGCAGTGGATTTATCCTATAAATACAACAAGTCATCCACTGTATACCTTCCCATCTACTTGCTTAGGTTTGATTTCATTAGAGGCCTCTTAAATATGATTTCATGCTCTTTATAGTCAGCTTAAGTCAAGTTAAATCAGTTTTGGATTCACCCAGACATCAAGTGACTAGAGTATGAAGCTTTCAGAAACAAACTAAAACCAAGGTTCATTTGAGTCATAAGAGCTCATCTGGGACCAGCTCTCAGATCAGATAATGTGAAACATTGAGAGTTTAACTGTTTTCTCCCCATATTCCCTACTTCATCACTTCCAGTGACCTACAAGTACTGAAAGCAACCAGTGAAGTACCCATCACGCAGCAGCAATCACTATCCTGTGAGGCAAAATACTGGATAACTTACCATCTGCTGGCACAGACCTGACTCCACCATAAGTCTTTCAAGTTTTATGATCTTATAGCTGATCAGACAAAAAGTGTGTACCCCTCAAGTTTTAAAAAATACCCTCTGGTGGTCCTGTGATTCCTACTGGCCCAGACTGTATCTTGAAAGCATAAAGACCTCAAAAACTAGGTTCAGCTGAAGCTCATCTCCGTTATAACTCACTCTTTCAACCCTATAGCCTGCACCCAGTCTGGCAGACATACACACACACGCTCACTCCTCCCCCTGTCCCCGTTTCATCTGTCACACATAACTCAACACACACACACACACACACGATAGAGGAAAAATATAGTAACAAATGAACGCATAGAGCAGAAATAGAGGCTGTATTAGTCCATCAGGTCTTCATGAAATGCTGTGGAAAGTTTAGGATTAGAGTGAGCTGCAGCTCCTTACCTCTCTCTCCTCAGTTTTGGGGTCCTTGCTGCTTCAACCCCCTTTTCTCCCCCAGCCACCCACTTTTGTCTGGCAGGTTTAAAAGTTTTTTTTTTCTTTTCTTTCCTCAATCCTTGTGCTGCTGACTCTGCTCCTTCTTCTTCTCCCTTTTCTCTCTGGCTCCTCTTATTCACACTCCTCCAAGTCCTCTCCCACTTTGATTTTCCACTCGTTCTGTGTAGCCTAGTGCCGCTCCTGTTCTTCCCCTTTCTTTGGCCCACTGTTTGTGTCAGATGAGTTGGCTTTTTTTCCCCTCCCTCCTTCTCCTCCCTCACACCCTCCCTCACCACTCTCTTTCTCTCTCTCTCTCTCTCTAAAACAGCTGCAGGAAACTTCTCTGGCTTTGTACTTCATCACTGGCCAGTAACGAGCTCCCTCTCTCTCTCTCTCTCTCTCTCTCTCTCTCTCTCTCTCGTCTTTCACCCCGGCTCCACCTCTCTCAGTGTAGTGTTAATGAAGTGTTGTGGTTTTTAGAGTGTGTCTGCGTGTCTGAGTCACCCACGCTTTTTTTCTCTGTGTGTGTGTTTGTGTTAAAAGGCCCTATTAACAACTGTTTGCCATTTTACAAAGAGGCGCTCATCCAGACCAGATAAGGGAAACTCCAGCTGCCCCCCTGCTTGTCTTCACCCCCTAAACAACACAACATCCCCCAGGGTAGATCTGCTACCACAGCTGGAGGATACATCCGGTGTGTGTGTGTGTGTGTGTGTGTGTGTGTGTGTGTGTGTGTGTGTGTGTGTGTGTGAGACTTCAAATTCTTTGAAGTCAGGGGCCTCTGGAAAAGATATGTAGACACACACACACACATCTCACAGTCAGTGACATAACGCCCAGTGCTATGTTATACTTGTGCGATCTGCCTTGCCAGGACATGCCATGTAAGTAACTAGACAGCTGTTACTTACACCCAGCCCTGCTGCTGCTGCTCAAAACTGCATTGATGAAAAAGTACCATAATAATCCTATGATAAACTCTAGAACGATAGAATACAGATGTCATGGTAAAACAATAAGACCCAAGAGGAATACTGAAGAGAAAAAATACCAAAAAGTCCAATCAGGTCACTATGAGGTCAGGTCACTATCAGGTCATTTTGTATAAACTATAAATCCAAGGAGGAGAATCACACATACACCACACTGTACGAATTATGGAGATTTTTACTTTACCAAAAGTAGGCTGAGAATACTATGGTTACAAAGAGTAACATTTTCTTCTGGAAAAGTACTCAAGTAAAGGGGAGAGAGAGCAAGTAAAAGCGCATTTACTTCAGTTGAAGTTTACTGATGCTGTAGTAAGTATCTCACCAAAATGTGCAGATGTGCTCAGTTGCTCCCAAATAAAAATTATAATTGTATGTGTACTATGTATGTTTACAACTGCATTATTTCTACACTAAAAATGACACACACTAAAGCTAATACAGTAAATAGTATTAAAAGTACATATTATAGTACAGACTGCCAAAAGAAAGTATTGTTAACACACACACACACACACACATACACACACACAACCAAAAATAGTTGTAACTGTTGCTTACTTCTTAGGGGTGCATAAACTTTCAAAACTTTGCATCCACAGCTCATCCACAAAGACGTCCACAAACTTCATAAACACAATGGTCTTTATTTTATTTTATTTATTTATTTATTTTTTTGACAAGGCACATCTTAGGCCACCACATGGTAGGGGTCCTTAGGGAGGATCGTATTAAATACGCCATTTTGGCGGCGCAGCTGTCCTGTTCACGCCTGATGTTCGCGTGGTGTAGGTAAGAGGTTTTCTCTTCTATACTTCTTCGGTAATTGTGAGATATTGGTTGCTTGGAGGGGTGGTAGGTAGGATGTTTTGACAAGATATGCTATTAGTAAAGACATAATGGGGTTTAATTTGCCTGAACACTGTTAATCTGGAAGTAACGTTACGTCAGCCAAACTCCATTCAGTAACTTGGCATTTTAAAGTTTCCTTGCTTGTCATTAAAGATTGTTCTCTGTAGAGCACTAAGTCCTTCTGCAAATGATCAAAATTCACTTTTAAATTCGGCATAGATAAAACCACCAGGCAGAACGTAATTCAATAAATTTAACATTTGGACTTGGTGTACGTGGTGCTAACATAGTCCATCCACCAAGGTGCACAGTGCCAGACGGCGGTTCATATATAGCTAGCAGCGTTGACTGTTAAAGTTAGGGGGTTAATTATACTGACGGGCTGGATGGTGGATCACTTGTATGCCTTCACTAATGACAAATTATCTTAAGGACTCTGAGTCTTACTTTAGTAGGTTGTCTATCGTTCGCTGTTTAACATAGTAAAGCGACGTTCAACTGCCAGATATTTGAATAGAGTTTGGCCCGACGCGCTGTTCACCAAGTAGCCAAAGTTCTGTGTCTTTGTGGGACGTTAAAGCAAAATGAGACACTAACCTTTTACATTAATCCCAAACTGTCAAAGCCTGTAAGGAGCTGAGCTAGTTTGGCAGTGGTTGGCAGTATGTGTGGGGCCTAGCTACATGTGGTGAGCCTATGTGTGGTAGCATGCTAGCTAACGAGGTCCAATGAAATTGACATGCTATTACCTACAGTATCTGCCTCCAGTGTGGACTGGTAGATAGCTGCGTGAAATTTGTTAACAATCATAAGGCAAACAGTCACTATTAAATAATACACTATAGTAATTTATTGATATAGGGTTTCGTTTTCTCAGAAGTTTCTATGCAACTTGTATCTGAAGCTGCACAATAATGTGACTAAGGATTTATTTTGGCTTGAAAAGGTGTTCATGGGAGCTTGTATTCCACCAAAGACCTGTCTTCATCATAAACAGTCACAAGTTGAGTTTACTATCCATGTGTTGACAAGCTAACCGCTCACCTCTCCCTTGATGATTTGCACTGGGCTCTGAGTCCATATGGCGACAAAAGTGCATCTCTGGTCCTGACAAGCCAGAGTCCCTGAGGAGAAAACATGCATGTGGGCAATGTCAGGTCTGTTTCATGTGGCAGTGCAGTAACATGCTTTTCTTCTTTCCATAGGTCATGGAGCAGGTGAAGCCATTCCTACACCGTACTTGGAGGTTGGTACTAAATTTGCACATCACCTATCATAGTTTTTAGTAGTATGCTCATCCATGGTAGCAAATAAGAAAGCTAATCTCTTGTGATGTATTGCACTGGGCTCAGAGAATCCATGTTGACAAAAGTGCTGCTCTGCCCCTGACAAGGCAGAGTCTGATGAGATTGACTGTCTAAAAATTGGATTAAATGTTGTTTGGATGATTATGCCATTGAAATTTTTCTTTATTCTGTTGTCTTAACAGATGCTGGACCTCCTGCAAATTTCATCCTCTGTTAATCACATGGTAATAGTTTCTAGGAGCAACATCAGTCTCTTTCTACATTATTTGTGCTATCTTAATTCATATATTATGTATCTGTATGTCTTGTTATATAATAAAACTTCCTGACTGGATTTTTGTTGTGTGTAATTTAAGTCTTATTCCAACACTACAGTAGATTAAGGGCATGTACGTCCACAGACTGTCTGTCATGCCTTGATAGATGTTAATGGCTCAGACTTGGGAACCACTTTTGTTTTGTTGATGGACTGCCATATCTGAAACCATAAATTTTCTTTCAGTTGCTTAAATTATGTACAGACTGACTCATTGCGTCTAAATTCTTTCAAGATGGTTACTCACAACTGGGGCTTTTTTTTTTTTGAATAGTTGAGTGGTTCTGTAATTTATACTTGTGGCTTCTATGGTGTAACACAAACTGGAAGTGGAGAGTTAACAGCAAATGGCTGCTTCGTGTCCTGATTTATAGGGAAGAGGCTCAACCAAAGATTACAGATTCCATAATTACTGAGCACTAGTTGCTCTATGGTTAATTTGTGTTGCATTTACATCCTGGGCATTAGGTGACACTAACAAATTGAGTGCAGCGTTACAAGTCCCTTTGTCACCAAGGTTAGAGCAACAGTACCTTTTTATATACCTGACTAGATCTTATCACAATGATGAAATAATGAAAGCTAAGGGGACACATGGAAATGGATAATTAAAGTTCTTCTTACATAACATGTTACATTACTAAATCAGATGTTGGTACAAGTCTATTTCATGTACATCAACATTAAGCTCATCTGTAGTGATGTATGAATCACCTGTTGACTTGTCACACATAATGCTAAATAACCTGCAGCTTAATGTCTAGTTTCATGTAGTGAGAATATAACCAGCTTCACTTGAGTTTTCTGTTGGGAATTAAATCAGTTTCATTAAAACAGGCAAAACATAACTTAGAACATTGTTTCTGTATCTTTATTATAATTCTAACAATTTATTATTCATCTCTTAAAACATTTGAAATTCATATACGTTTATATGAATGTGCGTATATGTATATCACATATACATATATATTCTGTAAGTTACCTTTCATCAGTTCATATTTTCATTTTTTAAAAGATCTCTTAAAGGAAATGAGATGCTTTCTATAGAGTCAGACCGATTCCCTCAGATGTTGCGTTTTCTCCTGACAGCCATAATGAGCCATCACTCTATATCGTAGTTACTTAATACAAGGAGCGGAACAAAAAGATTTCAGCAAAATAAGCTTGTCTCTGTCACCACATCTACTCAAGTGAAAGGCGGCATTATTGTAGCAGCAAGAACAGATGTGTTGGTGATTCCTTCTTCAGCCAAGGGTAAATGTGATGAATTGGCCCTATTTACACTAGCAAAAATCTGTTTTTCTCACATTAGGCATATTTGAGAGAGCTGATGTAAACAAGCAGAGTCTGGCTTTGCATCAAGTTCAGATATGAAGCCGAATTCTGCGTATTCACCCTTAAAGATATCCCTTTTTTTTTTTTGGATAGAGCTTCCTTCAAAATTTGTGAACAGAAATGTGAAAAGCCACACCTTTTGCTAATGGGAATAGGGCCATTGCATAATATGCTGGTAATAAACCATGAGCTGTGGGCATACTGGCACATCTCAGCGACTGCAGAAAGTGCTTTATACAAACAGGAAGATGCAAACGATGTGCAAAAGGAACAGAGTGGAGGTCTTAACACTGTCAGGTCAATACAGCGGAAGGGGGTGGGTGCAGAGAAAAGGTCGAACTGTATAGAAAGCAGAACAGTTAAAATAACAAATACATTGTACCTTTTCATGTTAAACATTATTTGGAAGACAGAGATTCTTTAGAACTTTTGAGACTTTTTTTTACATCTTAAACCATAATTAGGATGACCATTATTTTCATCGTCCTTATTGCTATTTCTCTTGCATTCAAATATAATCTCTCCTTGACCACTGGCATAGTACAACCACGGAAACAAATCCCCTCAATGACCTTTACTTGCTTGATTTTATAGCTTGTGTGTAGGTGCACTGTAAGCAATGTGATCTATGAAAACTATTATCTATTTGCAAAAATAGACTGAGAATAGCAGGGCCGCAATCACCGCCCTGGTGTAAAACACGTTTGATATGTGTTTCAGGACTCACAAGTAGCAGGAGAGGTGAAGTGTTGTTCAAGGTAGAGAGGTCATGAAAGAGCCCTTATATTTGATCTCAGCAACAGTGAGAAAAGCAGGACTGAGGTTGTTATGTGACGTAAATGTTGCATGGAAGCCAATGAGAAAATAAGTATAAAAGAGCAGATTGCAAATTAGGACACACAAAACCAATGGAGGTTCTGTGTGTGAAAAGATTAAGTAAAAGGGAGGGGGTGACTGTTATCCAGAATAGATTAAATAATCATTTAAAAGAAGTGGTAAAATAAAGAGATGCATAATTTTCACATCATGGGCATCCAGAGAGTAACAGTTGCTACATTTTCATCATGTGTACAATGTAAAGTGGCAACTAATAGCTTTGAGAGTGAGGAAATCTTATTTTTAGGCCATAGCGGTCAAAGTATAATGTTGAGAAAATCGTAATAGCTTGATGAAATGAATAAAAATCACCTTTTCCTCCTCCAGTGTCAAATCAGAGTGGGAACTGAGAAGAAAGGAACATGAAGTGACTCTAAAATGTGCTTCACATTAAGTTGCAATGCTTCTTCTGTTCACATAGAAGCAATGTAAAAGTACACTGCACAAAATAATATGCATCTTTCAACTGAAAAACGCCCATATATAAATCTATCTATCTATTATATATATATATATATATACTGTATATAAGCACTGGTCTGTCAGTATACGATTATCTTCACTACACAGTCAGAAAATACTCTGACTGCACAAGAGCGCCGCCTCAGCCTCGGAGGGCAGGAACGGGCAGCTCATATCAGAGGCTATAATAACAGTAAGGACGATGATAGTAATGATAAATAGTAACAATAAATCTCTTCATATCAATATCAGTATTCCAGTATTCCCATTTAAAGTTTAAAAATTGTTGTAAGAACAATCATAGTATTAAAACTCGATATAAGCGTTTCTCTCGGATCCCTTCGACCGGGTGGCTGTTTTCCTCCTGGATTGGTCGAGAGAGGGCCACTTTATTTTTATTTTTATTTTTTTTTTTTTTGGAAGGAGCA
>OMKZ01017334.1:0-20660 GCA_900302535.1 Neoniphon sammara
GGGACCGGGACCGGGACCGAGAGCGCTTCCTCTCGCGCCGGCTCTCCTCGCTGCCCTGCACATGCGGGAGCGCGGGATGAAGACCGATGACGACGAAATGTTGACAAATTCTGTGGCTGCATGACTAGACACATGTGAAGTGTCTGGACTTCACGATGTTGACAAAGATATGAATCACACTCACTGGGCTAATAAACGCTGGCTATGTTGACATGCGTTTCTTTCTGAACTGGTTACTCATGTAATCTGCTTTTGCGTCAATGCATGTAAACATAACTCAGTTTGGTAAACCTGGGTAAACACTCACTCTAACTATTAAAAAAAAACTTTGTTGAGATTCCTGTCTTACTCGGATATTAAATGGGATACTATAAACATCTTACACCTTTAGCATTTATTTTTCCCAATCCGTATGAACTCAAACTCACACAGGATTATGGGTACATTTAGATGTCAACAAAAACAACCACCCGAATTACATTATTTCCTTATAAAGGTAGGCTCTATTAGACTATTGCTCAGTCACATAGTGAGGGAGCGGCTGGCACTTTATCTTTTATACTTTTTTTTGACAGACTGCAAGTTGACAGGATTATTCTGTCACCATGTTTATTTATGGTAGCAGAGACAGTTAGTCATAGGGTATGAAAGCTTCATGTAAACATCTAAACCTGAATAAGACTCAGTTATTGTGAAACTGAGACAGGCGGAGCGTCTAACTTGGCAGCAATCCGAGCAACGACACAAGAAAGAATTTACTGTACGGATACCTTGGATTTTTTGGACTTCCTGCCGCCCTCATCATCCGAATGATGATGGTGCCTCTTCTCTTTGTGTTTCTTCTCAGAGTGCCGATGGCTCGTCGCCTCCTCTTCCTCCTCTAACAGCAAGTCATACTTGGAGCTTATGGGAATGTTGAGGAAAACCCCAAGATGTTGAGGGAGTGATTCCTGAAAGGTCTGCCAAATCAAACTGTAAAATAAAAAGGGGAATTTTTCACAGCCGCTCCAGTAGAACTTCTACATCAAATTACCCCTGGTCTGATACGTTGTGACACGGTGTGGATAACTTATGGAGGAAAACTGGAAAGTTGAATTCCAGGCCTCTACAGCACAAGGATACTCTTGTTTCGGCTTCATTTTGTCCTTGAGAGCCAACTTGGATCGGTTGTCTTCTTCCTTTTCGTAAGCTTTGAAGTCTTCCTTCGTGTATTTCCCACCTAAGAAATAAAAAGAGGGCTATTTTAAGATCACAGCTCATGCAATACTGTGTCACTGTAGGTGAGGAAGACTATCACATTTAAGACGCAAACACTGGGCGTTCAGGCAAATATAACCTTTTATGCCTACACAGAAAAAACAAATATTCCTGGAAACAACATCTGAGTACCTTTTCCTTTCCACTTGATCTTTGAGACAGACTGGCTGAAGTCTACGTGAATGCGTCTATCATCTATGAGCACATTGTCCATTTTGAAGTAGGCTTTTTCACAGTCTTCCTCCTGTGGAAAGGGGAAAATCCGTTACCATGAAAAGAGACAGTGGGTACAACAGGGACAGTACTGTCTAGTCCTGCAGCAACTGATAATGTAATAACTACCATATAATGTAATAATTTGTCAAAATATAATCAAATGTTCTTTCTAAATAGGGAGAAAATATAATAAAATCTTGTTAATGTAATAAACTGACAAATAATGTGATGACATACAGTATTCAGACTAATATTGTCATTTTGAGGTGTTTCTAATGTTTTAGGCATCAATAACAATTAACAGGGTGAGGAGACTTGTGACTGGATTAAATAAACTTGTACAAACAAAATTCTCTATTTCTGTTGAGATATACTGTAGTCAAATGAGATTAAATATAAGATCTATCTTTTTTTTCTCACTTGCTTTGCTCTATGACATTCTCCACTGCTGTGTTCAGAAAGAGGGAAATCACAGAAAGGAAAACAAAATTCTGCATGAAAGCCCATCCCCTAAGCGTTTTGCAACTCTTTGACTGTTTTGAGGAAACAGAATGAGCCGTTTCAAAATGTCCTTCACTTGATATCTGCCGCAACTCAAATACCTAAGGACAAGCAAGGCATTTATCCAATCTGTGTTAAGGGAAGGGTTGCTTGATGTGGAGTGCCAAACCACCGCTTCAACCAGATGCTCTGCGGCGCTTCACCCAGCTGATGGGAAAGTCACGCTCTTGGTCCAATTTGAATCGGTCTGCTAATGTGACTTGTACATAAATCCCTGCTATGAGAGATTGAATAAAATATCTGAAAAGTTGTCAACGTGCAGCAGGACAGCCCCTCTCTTTAAATGGTTTGCATGACCACCATGACTTTAAGAATTTATCCAACTGGCTTTGAAAAGGTTTCATAAACCAAAAAGGGGCTAAATCCAAAGAGAAGTAAGTTATCCTTCAACTACATCACAAAAAACTGAATTTAAAAGGCTTTTTCATTGACAATATGCAACAGCACAAGTGGAACAAACTCTTAACATTTCATCTTAATAACATTTTGACTCATTTAAAGGGACAACTTATTACATTTAGACAAATTACCTTATTACACTGACAGTTGCCTTAAGTCTTACTAGGGAGAAAAAAACATCACTTGATGAACTAGCGCCCTCTGTTGTTAAAAAGCCTTAATACACTTGACAGGGTTCAACACTGATGTTCATGACATCGGTTATGTTTACATGCAGAGTGTGACTGGATTATATTATCTAACCCACCCATGGAAGTAAGTAACTGTCTGTCTACTGACAAAAAAAAAAAAAAAAAATACACCTAATTAAAAATACCCAAGTCCTTATTTCTTAAATATTTTAAATTGCAAAGTTATCACTTAAGAATAATTTTGCAAAGACACATTATTTGTCCACTAGAGTTATTCATTGATGTACAAAAATATTCCGCTTTTTAAACTAAAAGCTATATGGACACACTAGATGTTACTGTACACATTTGTTATAAATACATAAGTAAACTTTCCTGCACAGCAAACTGGCAAAATGTTATCAAATGTAAGGTTACTTATTGCATGTCTATGCAATTATAGCTTATTGGTATTGTCAAGTTGCCTTGATTGCACATACTATATATGCACTTGAAGATGCATACTGTATGTGCACACACAAACAAGTATAACACACGCGCACGCACACACTCACGTACAATTGTAAGACTCTCACCTTTTCAAACTCAATAAAAGCATAACAGAGGGACTCTCCAGTTTTCCAGTCTCTGATGATCTCACAGCTACACAAAAACAAAACATTCATTGGGGAAAAAAAGATCAGGTGTGGTCAAATGATTATACGGAGCTAAAGCAAGATGTTAGCATATGTACATTCCAAATAGATAATGTGTCTACAAATATTTAGACAAAAGTGTAGCTTTATGCCTGTCAGCCATTCGGAGATCTTACCATTTTATTGGCCCAAAGCGGGAAAAGATGATTTCCAGGTCTTCATCTGTGGTCACTGGATTCAGCTTACACACAAACAGCACGTTCTCTGGAGGCCTCACATCTGCGTCAGGGAGGTCACCGACCTGTGGGAATAAGAAACACACACAATGTATCCAATGCCTCTGTTTGCACTGTCAGTATCTTCTATAGGACTCTGGATGAAAGGATCTGACCAGCTGTTTCTCACCATCTCCAGAAGAATGGCCTGAGTCTTGGCCTCCTTCTCCTTCAGCATCTCCTCTATCTCCTCAGCACCTTTACCCTCCGCATCGTCTATGGCTTCATCTGCTCCAATTCGGCCACTCTGCACACCCACAGCAGAAACAACTGTTATCCAATCAGCATAAACTCTTCATAAGTATTCATTTATCCAGCTAGGTTTGCTGCTCATGCGCGCTCTTCTTCAGGTGATCTGTTTTTGCTTATCTGGGGTCGGTGTATTCTTTCTTTGCTAACTATACTTTTGTTAACTTCTGATTGACAACATGTCCAGCCCAGAATCTCTTTTCTGCGCTGCTATTTTGTTGGAGGCCACTCACATCTAACTGCTCTTTGGTGGGCTCAGGGGAACGATCGGGCACCGGAAGGTTAGGGGGATCATCGAACGGGTCGTCCAGGATCACTGTGTGGTTTATCCTGCAGCAAATCACATCACTGCATTAGTGCCAAGCTCCACCTGTTGATCTTTACAGGACTAGAACAACAGCATTGAAGGTAAGTGTCTGACAATCTCCACTGTACATTTGTACTTTTGGCACACACAGCCTTCATTGTTCATTTTTTTCTAATTCACCTGATATCCTGAAACGGGACAAAATCCTTGTCAACGAAAGTCTCATTGATCTTGGCCAAGACGTCCATGCCCTCTGTCACTTCCCCAAATACAGTATGGACCCCGTCTAGGTAGTCCAGGTTCTCGCCAGTGGTGAAAAGGAACTATGGACAAGAAAAACAGAGGGTTTAAGCATATCCAAGGTTGCAAGATTCAAGGGTGTCTTCATAGGTGATGAAAAAAAACAAACACCCAATAACAAAGCTGGAAACACGATGAAAACACACACACACAAATGAAACGACAAATTACCAACATATATCAGGCAGAAAAACAGCAGTAAATAAGACCAGACAGGGAATCCATGTGTGTCTGTCTGTGTGGGGGGGAGCTGATAATCAAAATAAAATATGAAGTCTTTATAGAGGTGTGGGTGGCTGACTAAAGCTGCTCCAACTGACC
Organism: Neoniphon sammara; assembly: GCA_900302535.1. NCBI lineage: Eukaryota > Metazoa > Chordata > Actinopteri > Holocentriformes > Holocentridae > Neoniphon > Neoniphon sammara. Next base: position 4,712 of record OMKZ01017334.1, read on the forward strand.
ATCTTATTTTTATATGTGACTACGAAGCTGATGCTATGCTTAAAAAAAAAGTGACATTTTTTCTGCTCTTGGAAAAAAAGTGTCTAGAGGAAAATGTAGTGTCTGGTCTGTAATATTTTTTCAGTGGGAACAACAGTGTGAATGTTCATTTTAATCACCTGTGAACCAAACTGGTCACTTCCATTGTTCACCATGGACACCATCCCCTTCTTTCTATGTTTGATGCGTGGCACCTTCTCGGCATCAAAAAAGCGGGCCTGATCCCCATAGAGTTTGCTAAAGACATGGAGGAGAGAAAATCCATCATGTCCATCAACTTGCAATGGTTGTATAAAAATGGGTAAAATCTGCAAAACAGTGACAATTGTGACCAAGAAGATGCCTGACCTGAAAACGGACTCTCCACCACGACCCGTCCCAGTTGGATCTCCAGTCTGCACAATGAAATCTCTCTGGAAGAGAGAGACAAACATGGTGCTACAGAGCATTCCAGACGGTGTTTTACCTCCAAGATGAAAGGACAGTATCCTCACCACAACTAGCACACTAAAAATGTACAAGTTCTACCAGATCAACTATCCTCTCCTTAAGCTACCAACACTACATTATATTAGGGATGATTCCATGTAGGCTCCTGCTTCACATTGCTTAATGCAATGGCCAATACACAGCCATCAGTGGAATGTAACATTTTACATACGCTCCCAACATAAAAGCCATAACAACTAATGCATGAAATTTCGCTCTCAAAAAATGAATTACATTAGTTTTTTTTTTTAATGATAGTTCAAACTTGATTTGACAAGCCAAGCACACACTGTCCAAGAATTTGACTAGATATCTTTTTTCTGCATACAGGGATCCTTGTCTGTACTTGATATACAAGAGGTACCAATTTTCATGACTTAACAAATATGTTGTACAAATATGGTCAAAGCTGCCTTGTTTCAATGCCTTTCTCCAGTCCACTGATTGATGGTGGCACTAACATCTGTCTTTTTGTGACTGATCACTGCAGCACTGATGAAGCATGTAACTTTTAAAATATGATCTTTCATGATATTGCCCCCTTCAGGTGAGTCGAGAATAGATTCATTTTTGTCCCATGGCTCAAAAGAGTATTCTCAGTTTTGTTTCATAGCTCGACTTAGAAGAACTGCAAGATATGTGAATAAAAGTTTGCAAAGGACCAATGCAGTTTTACCTGAACATTGTGGACGAGGCTGTAGTTGTAGTACTTTATTTTGCATAATTTCAGAAAGTTCAGGCAAGCTGTAGAAGCAAAGAAAGCAAAACACATAAAGAGGTAAGCCAATAGATAGTCTGACCTGTACGCCAGTCGTCACATTTTAACAATAATGAAGACATTAAGCGTTGAGTTAGGAATAAGGAGCTCAAGCTTAATTGTCTCAATGATGGTTGTTAAAGCCCAGTTATGTTGTTTTTGGCTAATGTTCACTCATTAATGGAAAGCAAACAAGCTAATAGCTAGTTAGCATCTCTTTATTCTACAATTGAGCAGGTTACACCATGAGAATAGCACCAATTTGCTGATAGTTAGCTGATGTTAATGAGTACAATTGCTGCTGTGTGCGAATGACTGGGTTTTCTTACTTTTAGGTCTTTCTTCTGTAAATAAATCAATAACAATATCGCCCAACGTCGTTTCAAGGAGCACCGCCATGCTGACGTTCCCGATCTCGCGAGACAAGTAGTTGGAATGGCACATGCGCAATGCAGACGTCTCGCTCAATGTTTTTGTGTGCTTCAACATTTAGCTCTAGCTCGCCAGTTGCAGCTGCTAAGCTAGCACCGTAACATAACACGAAATGAAGATGACACGACCAACAATATACACAATCTTTCTGTTGTTCGCTTCAGCAATTTACACTGAGTCATCGCCTAAGCAGCTGAACACGGTAAGAACCAAGCTAGGAAAAGCCAGTAACGTTAACAGCAAATGTTTAACAATAATTAAGCTCCTTGATTTTGATGATAATGATGTTAGCATACCGTTAGCTAACTGAGCCCCCTGCGTCAATAATAATACTGACTTGGATCCAATAATTTTATATTCTGTATGATAATGAAGTTGGTCTTTTATTGCTCGTCTTCACAGGAAAACATTCTGATTAATGTGACTGCAGGGACCTTGGCGGATACACAATTGCAGGAATCCAACAACTTACAGGTAACATACAGGGCAGTTTGCTGCGCATGAGACGCCAATACATGGGTGTTTAGGAAATGCGACGAATAGTAAAGCCGTCATCCTTTTTGTTTCGATCCATTTACTTTTCAGATCAATCTGAACATATCAGTGGATGAAGAGCAGGTGCTTGTCAATGACATCCCGGTGGAGCTATCAGGGGTGACAAGGTTAAACTGCCAAGCTTTGCTGTGTGAGTTTTCCTGATATTGTGCCGCCGTTGGATCTATAACTCCTTTATTCTTTTAATCATGATTTTTTCTTTTTCTTTTCATGAACATCTTTCCCTCTCTCTTACTCTCTTATAATTCCTATCTTATTTTCACAGCACTTACCTATCAAATACAGTTTTTATAAGGTCACAGCAATACTTCTTTTGCATTCATTGCCAAGGCTAATGACTCTCATCCTTGTCTGTGATATGGGAATTGAAGCATATGCTATTGGCACACACATTTTAGATTAAAACATAAGTTAAATAAATAAGGGAAAGTTGTTTTTTTAATAATCCATTAAAGCCCATAAATATGTTTGTGTTTTCCTAGTGGATACCACAAATGGAAGCAGTGAGTTTGAATCTGGGGACTTGGTCTCCACTGTCACCCGGGTGATGGTGAACCAGAACCGGCTTTATAGCGACTCAGAGGAGGTGGTGGCTCTGCAGGTGTTCAGTGAAGTCATAGAAATGGAGGGCAAAGAGGTAAACATATATGGAAATGACTGTGATGATTTTTTTTTTTTACAGATTAGTTAAATTTCATTCTATTTTGTCTTGTTAAAGGTTTAGCTACTCTTTGTTGACTTAGTTGTCACTCATTTTACCCAGTGTGTCAAAATCAAATATGACAGAAAGTGACACTTTCATAAAGCTTTCAATAAAGGCAGCACTCGTTCTGACACTGCTGTGCTGTTCAAATATGTGGCCGAAAACAATAATAACAATAATATACTATTTCTGTGTCTTTAGTTTAAACATGAAGTCTTAAAAGCAGACTTTGCGATTCTCTCCATCAATGCTATGAAAAGGAAAACATACTGGCTCAAATTTGAGAGTTATCTCAGCGCTTTTGGGCACGGACACAAGTCCCTACAGAATTCATGTTGGCATTTCCTTTGCTTTGTTTAGGTCCAACAGCCTGATATGTGTGAGGTGAAAATACTGATGAGCCCAAATTTCCAGAAGCTTGCTCAGTACACAAACATCTACCCCATCGGACACAGTGAGATCTTCAGAATCCCCAGGGAGGAGGATGTGGTCATCACTGACCCACCAAATCCGAAAAAGGGTACGACGACGTGATACTTTTTCTCAACTTCACTGTTCAGATGAACAGTTTTCTCAGTTGGTTCCTTGCTTTATTGACAACACATGAATTATGTGTTGAAATCATGTATTTTGGCCACTTGAAATGTCAATGATTCATGAGTCTGAGCTTATTCTGCATGCTAATTGTACTTACTGTAAGTCACCCTGAGTATGAGCGTCTGCTAAATACCAAAACTGTAATGTCGAATCAGAAACGATCATACAGTCGGCCCATTTGGTCTTCCCTGATTTCTGCTCCACTTGTTAAACTAGCTGAGGACCAGGTGATGTCCCAGACCACTAGCCAGTACCCTCTGAAACATGCCGAGACTACCCAGGAGGAGATTGCAGCCCCTGGGAAGCTCCCCGAGACTCCCCTCCGAATGGACCCCGACCTACTGTATGACGTCAGGGATGAGGACGATTATGATAAGGAGCCCGGCCAGTCGGATCAGATTCAAACTGAGACTCCGTTCAAAGAATCGATGTCGTCCTACTCGGTAAGCAAGCCTGACACCAGATCCAGTTGGTGACATGCTTGTCAGCACAGGCTTTTCATGGCCTGAACAGAGTGGGGAGAGTTGTCAGGAGTCAGGGGGAACAGCCTTTATGGGTAGAAATATGGTAGTTAGAACTCATTTTGATACCCTACATAAAAAAAAAACAGCATCAGAAGTCATTTGAAAGAAAAGTAAAGAGGAGGATGCAGTGTATTTTGTATGACAGCCTCAGGGTGTCAATTGTTCCTTTTGTTGCCAGAGAAACACCTTGCAGCATATGATAATGTTTAATCGCCCAGTAATGTCATAACTTGTCAAAATGCAATTTAAAAGTCCCTTTAATTGGCTCAGAAAGTCAAGAACACCTGTTAACATTTGCTGAACTTCATAAGAGGTGTGACATTTTTATTGGATGATGTCATAATAATATTGTATGTAATAGGAACTTAATAATGAGGCATCACATTATTAGTCAAATATTTAGTCATGACATCATCAGTTAAAGATCATATGCACTTTATGAGGTCATAGTCGCTGGCAGTGTTCAACTTTTTGTTGTTGTTTTGTTGGTAAACAAAAAGAGTTTATCTGCCAAGAATATATATTTTCTGGCAAAATCATTAATAGAAATTTTCATTTATTTAGTATAAATGAATATATTTTTCAAGTTTTTTCAACTCTTATTGCCAGTTAATGGAACAATGTGTTGTCATTATCCGGGAATTAATTACATCGACAGGTTTAATTACATTTCGAGGCCATGTTATTATATTTTGACAAGTTATTCCACTGACCAGCAGTTAGTACATTAATATCTGCTCCATGCCCTAACATTTAAAGTGCAGACAGACCCATGTGGCAGCCGAGTGTCCACATGTCGCTGTCCTCTGCTTTCCTCAGGCCATGTGTCGCTGGGTGGAGGAGGTAAGGGAGCGGCTGAGGCGCTTCTGCTCCGAGTCCCTGCCTCTCTTCTTCCTGGTCATGTGGGTGGTGGTGATCGGCGTCGTCGGCTCGGCGGTCATCGTCAAGATCCTGGACATGTTCTTTCCGGCATGTGAACACAAGTGAGTTCCTTTTACCCAAAGCAGGGTCGGATAAGGCAAGATGGGTTTTTTGGGTTTTTTTTTTTTTGCTGAAACATTTCTGACTGAGGGGCGATATTTTCGTTGATAACCCGAATTAAAACAAGACAGTCCTGTTAAAGAATAGTAGTTTTCTGAGTGCGGAAGCTGGTGAAGAAAAGTAACACTGAAATCCAATGTGCTGCATTCAAATCATGTTACAACTACAACTATGACCTGCTGACTGGGGAAAAAGGTTCACATCAGCCTCCTAACAGTCCACCAGTGGCAGTAGTCCAAGATAATATACATAAAAATGATCAGTTAAATTCACATGAAAACAATAAATAAAGCAATTAAGTGAAATTATGACAGAAAACATTTAGGTATGATTTATTACTTTCTTTTTTCCCTGCTAACCATCTCCCTGATAAAGAAAATGGGAACATCCAGCAGAATATAGGCGTATCCATTCTTCCTTCTCCTATCCTACCTGCAGACACTATACTCTGCTCTGTTTATTCGACCGTGCTCCCATCATTGACCAGCGTTAGCCCCTTCCCTCTTTCCCCTGTCATTTTAATATGATGGAAATAACAGCTCTCTGTTGTTTCTATAGGCACATCTTTCACCTAAACCCCGTCACTCTCCTGCCGGAGGACGAGAAACACACTCTGCTTGACAGCCTGGAGGTAGAGGCAGAAGAAGAAGAGAAGAGGCCTTGAAGGAGGACTGATTTGGTGGCTGGATCCAGCTCTCTTATTTTCAATTTGCTCATATTCATTCATTAGCCATGAATTTAGATTTTGCACTTCACTCGTCTGGCGTGGGTTTCTTCTATCTAGCCTTTATCCAGACCTATGAGCCGCTGTTTTTTTGTCTTCGCTCACAGTACCCTTTGAATTTGAGTCACAGGAACGGAGGTGCTGCGAGTTTATAGGCATTAAGCTGCTTGACTAAACTCTTAAATTGTTGGTTTGACATTGTTTTCCTGTATTTACATGTTCCTGTGTGTGACTAACGCAACAGTCTGCTTTCATGATTGGGTCAGGAACAATCTAAGGTGAGGGTTAGATTACCATCGTTTCAGGTGGCGATGCATTCAGGAAACACAGGAGTTTCAGTTCTCATGAATCCCTCAGATTCAGATGTTGATGTGATTAACAAGCACATACAGGTAGAAAAGAAATCAGTTGTTTGATGGAATGTTTGCCTGCACACATGGGATAAACACAGCATTTGCAGATAACATCAAACTCTTTGCCGCTGTGATTGGTCAGGAATGGTGTTGGGGAAAAGTAATTAGTGATGTCACTAAGAGCTAATCAATTACATTACTTTTTATTCAGCTTTACTTGTTTGGGAATTTTTTTCCAAAAAAAAAAAAACACCACGGCAGACTGGCTTGTGCTGCCATGTGTGATGTCAGTCACTGCTGCAATGCAGGACTGTTGCTCTGTTTTAAAACAAGCCAATCTCCCGTATACCAAGCACACATTACATTGTCTCAATTCTCTCAATTCTCATTTACATGCTTTATTCATGCAGCGCTGTGGGATTTTTGCTCTTTTGTCTGTTTTTAAAATTTGTGCTTACAAAAAAAATGAAAGAAAAAGTAATGACATTTCTCAAATATTTACTACTTAACACAGAAAGGGCAATCTGAGTACTCCCAACACGCTATGAAATAACATGTTAGCCCCAGCACCGGTCAAGAAAGATACTGTCTGAAGAAGGCACTCACAAAGAGAATATGAAGTGAATATGAACAAAACTGAAAATGAGCAATTTAAGGGGCTGCATCCAGGCATTTAGAATCACTATGTTCACAGAAAAACAAAATCTTTCTATATGTAGCAGTTCTGTACCAGTCACATGATGAATACTGTCTCCAAATTGCTCTCTGTTCCAATTTATTTGAATCTCTTTGGAAATCTGAAGTCTAACTACTGGAAAGGAAACAACTCCCTTAGAGGCCCACTGCTAAGGTTCACATTTTGATTGTCTTGCCTCACAGTGCCTCAGTAACTACTTGGATTGGGGAAGTGTGACTTTATCACTATATGTTGATGATGAGGTATTTTACTTGGATCTTTTTGTTTTGTTCTATTGTCACTTTCTGTCTGTCAACATGATTGTCTTTATGCACTATAGACGGAAAAGAAACTATTGCTATGACTTTCACATGCTGTATTGAAGAAACCCTGCACTAAAATAGCCGATGTTAAATATGTCCATAAGACGTGACCATAAATTGAATGTGTAAATTATTGTAAATGGAATGTGAATCTGCTCTTTATGTTGCATTTTTGTGTGGACTCCAACATGCACAGACTTTGGGCTCATAGTTTGTACATCTGTTAATGAGTTTAGAGCTGATCGACCATCCTGAGCTTGCTCAAGTGTCAGGTGGTCTGAATCATCTTGTAGAGCCTTATTATATTATTATTTTTTGTAAATGAGAATTCGGCCTTTGTATTTGGCTTTATGCATACACGTTTGTAGATAGACATTGGAATGCATAAGATCAACATGGTACCCAAGGCCATGATGTGAAGACATTTATTTCTCATGTGCTTTGCAGTGTTGCACCTTCTTAATTAGCGCCTGCTGCTCTTTGGAAATGCTTGTTTATGAATGTTTTAACTTAAATCAGCTGTGTGGTTATAATTCTGCGTGTGCCGAATGTTATTTTGGCCGTGTACAGGTCAGTTACCCTAAAACGTAAAGTGTCCATCAGGTTGAGACATTCTGCTGACATTCTTATCCAGAGCGACTAAGAATGAACACAGCAGTAGAAATAAATTCCCAGGTCACCAATATGCAAGCAACCAATAGTAAGGAAGGTACATGTAAAAGATACTGTGCCCATACAGCAGATATAAGAAATACTGCTGTGTCCCAAAATGGAAAAAGGCTAGGGAATGTATATTTTTTCATATTTTGTTAGACAATTGGGTACAAGAAGAGGGGTTTGAAAAATATCTATTCATAAATGCATACTTAGTATTCATGTTAACTGTCTAAGAATCAATATCATGCTGTTTAAAAATTTACCTCAAAGCAGTTGAGGCAGAGCAGCCTTGCAGTTGTCAAGGTGAGACTCCATGTTGGCCTAAGCATGATATTGTCTATAAGCGGTTCAGTTCTGCTGCATAATGCATGACTTAATGCATTAGCGAAAGGTGCATGCTCATAGTCTAGCTGTTGAATGCAGATTGCTGTTGTATCAGCAACTTCTAGACTAGGGAACTGCATGATGACTTCAAGCTCAAGTTGCACTGGAATCCGTTTCAAATTGTGAATATGACAAAGTTAGTAGAGCACTTTTTAAAATAAGTTCTGATGTCAGTAAATAAAAGCCAATAAGGCAAACAGTAAAGATGTCAGGCATGAGTCAAACAGTGTCACAGAGGAATAAAATAGCAAAAAAAAAAAAAACTTTATAAAGGAATGTTTAATTCTACTGTTTTTATGTTGTCAGACACGACCCATGTAAGTTTTTTTGTATGCTATTCTGAAGCAAGGCATTTGTGTGCGTAAACTGTATAAATTACAGCTGGGCTGTCTCTGTGGTTCCAAAATCCTGCTGAATAAATGCTTTCCTTATGACTCTGAAAATATTTTTTTTTATAGTCTGATGATTGTAACCGTGTGATGCTGTGCAAGACCACTCTGACACTCCACACAACCCTAGATGACCCACGTTTTCTGAAATGACCAAACAACCACATGCTGTGATCTACAGAGGCCCCAGAAGTCTGAGTTTAGCCGACTGCCATCATCATCAGCTATCAAAAACTAATACAACTGTTTTACTCAGCTGATAGTAAGAATAGTTTACATTGAGTGTGAAGTTGAAATATCTTGCTGGTACACCATTTGGTAAGATTTTCTCAAATTGTTTCCACCATGTATTTTATTCATATTTGAAGATGTATGTTTTATGCGGTATGCTTTGTTTTATTCTAATGACTATTAAGAGACAGGGCTGAGACGATAGGCTTATCTCCTGATTCGATACTATCACAATACTTGGGTGCCAACTTGATAAGTATTGTGATTCTTAAGTATTGTGATTCGATATTAGAATTTATTGCAATTTTTCACTATGCAGACCTAGCTTATGTTCTAACCTGGCATGTTTAAATTGGCCATCTTGCCCATCGCCATCTTTGGCTCAGTCCCACACAGTAATTCAGTCACAGCTGATCAGCTCCACTTCTTTTCTCCCAAGCATGAGTTTGTTATTCATTATACAAAGAAAATATTTAAGGTCATATCCTCTGGAAGTGCATTTTTTCCAGACAGAGGCAGATATTAGGTAACCAAAGCTATATTAAAGACAACTGTGATATCAATAAAAGCCTTTATTAAGATATTGATAGTGGTTTTATTCATAGCAATATCTTGTTAGTGTTATGATAGTATAAATTTACATCTACAAAACATGGAAAGAACCACATGGTCCCACAATTCCAAATAAAATCAAGTGCATAAATACAAGTCAAGAAGACTAACATTAATCAACCCAGTATTTGCATAATTGCAGAAAACAGTACAAATGTTATGACACTTTGGTAGCCAATGCATCAGCCAGAAAATCAATGACACAAACACCTGTGAAGTAAATTAACTTATAATAAACCCCTCAATTGTTAATGTGCTGCAGGAATGTTGTGTCCCCACTTTTATTATCTCATTTCCAGTTACAGATGATTTATTCCTACTCAGGGTTCATCAAAAAATATAAAAGAAATGTCATTATCTGCACTGTAAAACACACATACATGGACACCAGCAGGGAAAGCCAAATAGGTCACTACTTTGGAATGTAACACCTGTAAGACATAAATCACAAAGTGAAGAGGTGCTTTTTTCAAGTGCACATATTTTGCCCAATGTAATCCACCTACTGAAGGTAAGGCACTACATATCACTTGGCATTTCAATAATTTACAAATAAAGACATAACACACAGCCAGTGCTACAATCACTGGTATCCAGAGTACTCAGCCTCACATCACTTCCCCACACACAGAGGACACAGGTGTTTTCAGCACGACCCAAACTCTTCAATCCACTTTTCGTACTTCTCCAGGTCAGCTGCGGACACAGATTTAGACACTTTCCTCAGGGCCGACTCAAAGTCCTCCATGGTCGTGGGCATGTGCATCTCATCCCGGGAAATGTTGCGGATTTCCTCTGGTGTGAGGCCCTCGATTCTTCGCCTCATGGCCATAAGTGAGGCGTCCCTGCAGTGGCACAGAGGTGGGGTTTAAACTGTGAAACTTGTTTAGAGCTACACAAATTTTGTTAGTATCCAGCCCGCCCGCTCTGTGAGCAGTTTTGCCCTCTTCCCTCAGTCTGAAGATTCGGGCTCCCAAGGACGCAGACAGAAATTCCTTCATCTCATGAACAAACATGCCTGATTTGACCTCACAGTAAAAAAGTGCTCATTTCGCACAAATATGTCCTTGCTCTATTTTTTTCATTTCCATTGTGACAGCAATCTTTTATCCTATGATGATTTTTTTTGTATTTGTATTGTATCTGTTTTCATTTTGTTTTTATTGTCTCTTGGCACAAGCTGAATTTCTTTCAGTGCATGCAAACACGGGAAAAAAAAGGAAGACATAACCAGGTTAATTGCAGTTCCATTCCAAAGATTTTTTTTGCAATTCAGTTATGCTTTGCAAGTATGGCACTTGGGATTGAAATTTCACTTATTTTCAGCAGAATTTGAATTATAAAACAATTAAAATTCTGTTAAAAAAAATACCTGTCAACAAAATACACAACTTTCCCGAATGCAAATCCGTCCTACCCTGTCACCTCTTTGCGGGTGGGTTTGCTGACATGGATCAAGGCCTTCACATTAGCCAGGTCAAATACAAAAGGTTGTATTTTTCCACAAAGCTTCTCCACAGCAAAATCAAGGAATTGGTTGCGGGCAGTAGCAAAGCGGAGAGTCTGTTTTTTGTATTCCTCTTCTTGGACACAAAGCAGATACCATTTTTCCTTCGCTATGCCTGGATCCGGTGTGGATACAGGGCAGACAGGCGGGGTATGACTGGGTACATCACTGAATGAGTGACTGGATGACCACCAATGTGCAGAAGGGTGCCCAGGGGTGTGGTTAAGTGGGACAAGGATTACATTCCTTGCAGATGATGTTAACTGGCTGCAGACTAATAAGAACATCTTCAAAAGCAGCTAATATGAGCGCAGTGAAAAAGAGTGGAGAGGCGTCACCTGCAGACGTTGGTGATGTCGGCTCCAGAGTAGCCCTCCATCTGCTCTGCTATCTTGTCCATGTCCACGTCGCTGGCCAGCTCCAGCTCCTTCAGGTTGATCCTCAGCAGCTCCACTCGGCCCTTGGCTGCACACACAGGAGCAACAGTGAGGGAGGCAGAGCAGGAAAATCACTCTTCTATCCACAGACCACAGTAGCTAGCACATCTATAGGCCCAGTTCACATTTACACAGAAACACACTGCTGATGGTCACATTTGCATCATATCACAACAGAAGTGTACATATATTTGATGATCAACAATGTCTTCTGTTACTGATTAATGCACGTGCACCAATGTAAATTTTAAAAGTAACACAGTCATCAATATGGAATGATTTATGTGATTGTTTATGCTTTTAATTGAATTATCACTTTCCTAAGAAACCATCTGTTATTGAATTATCACTGAACCAAATAAGATGGTGTTAAGTAAATATTTAGGCTACTATTTCTCTAAACAGACAGACACATACAGGTCCTACACTAGTTCCAATACTGCCGAATCACAAGTGACAATACAGACTAAAAAAAAATACAAACAAGTGTCTGTCTAAGCAGCAGCCAAACTTGACCAGTATTAAAATGGTGGCTGGTGTTAATCTGAGCCTACAGTGCGATGCAGTGCAATCAAGAAATGACTGTACTTGAGGGCAGAGGGATGTAGATCCTCTTCTCCAAGCGTCTCCTTAACGCCTCGTCGATGTCCCATGGAAAATTGGTGGCAGCCAGAACCATCACCATCTTTGAGGGGTCATCGTTCTCTGATGCTCCACCGACACCTATGCAGCACCAACACAAACTACTATCAAAGACATGGTCCACAACCAACACTTCAATCAATGATGTGGTGCTGCTGCTGCTGCAGATCTGTTCAGGAGACAATATTGTTTCAACTAAACATGCTGAGGGACTGTACGTTTGATCAAGTTAGATTTCTTGAAAAACTATTTTTATTCCACTTAGAATGACAATGTAAGACCAACTTCACAGAAAACAGCTATACACCCCTCAGCATTTTGGACTGTATGGCTGGGCTGATTTCTCACTGGTAAAATGATGCCCAAGGAAAACAACATTCTTAAAAAACAATTCCAGTATTTTTTTTAGGTTCTGCTATTAGTTGAGGTTAGATATCATTTGCATTATTCTTAGTGGTGTCCACACACTGTCCTCTGTAGTTTTACATGTCAGACATTGTTTTCCTACGTTCTGCTGAAGTCATTTGCTGACAGCCAGTTTGGTATGAAAAACATCTTCCACAGATTTGAAAAATACAAAAGTTAGGAAACCCACCTCAGAAAACAGGCTGCCTTAATTATTTTATTTAAATCTTTTTGTTTCATTATTATGTATTTGTACTCAAGTGTGACCTAAATGGAAGTGTCTGGCACTAGAAAACAGTCCCTCTTACCCTTGTCCCTCTGTCACTTCACAAATATTAGCGGCTTATGTATGATTTTCTTTGTGGTTGTTTTTTTAATGTCAAGATTTTTGGTGGAGTCAGTTAAATTCAGACTAGGTTTGGCTCTTAATGGTTGATCAATGACAAAAACAATAAGGAAATGTTGAAAGATCTAATTAGAATGACACTCATAAAAATGATGACAGGTGATGTAAACAATTCACAGATGCTAACGTGATAAATCCAAATTTGACCAAAATTCTCCGTTAAGACCTCTAAAACTGAATTTAAAACTTTTAATGCTATATGTAACTGTACACAGGACTAATTTTAGATTTAGACAAAAACTTTTAATTTTCATACCATCCATCTGCACCAGTAGCTCTGCCTTGACTCTTCGGCTGGCCTCATGTTCCTCTGAAGTCCCTCTGCGGCTGCACATGGAGTCGATTTCATCGATGAAGATTGTGGTGGGAGCGTAAAAACGTGCCTGCACAAAGACCAACGCAGTGACTGAATACAGAAGAAACCTCAGAAGAAACCTAGGTTTTAAATTTCTGCTCTATTAGGTACACTGCAAAAAATACACATATTAACACAATACACATATTGGTCTAGTACGGAGTTTAAAATTCTGCAAGTGTGGTGGCATTAAATCAATTAGTCTGATGAATTTTCTTTATTGAAACATTTTTTAAAATTCCAATAGCAATGATATGCCTTCTGTTAACAATAATGTCTTCAGTGGAAACAAGTAAAAAAATCTCATGTCACAAAATATGAGACTGAGCAAATGACTTAAAACAGACATGTTTTTTTTTGCAGTGTGGCATACAGTGGTGAGGAGAAATGTAGGATGAGAATATGCCACAAAATATTGCTTTTGGTGAGTAAGCAGGTTCTGATTTTTTTAAACTGAGGTTGGCAAAATTCCCTAACTTTCCCTGTCTGGAACAGACTTTCCAGAAATTCCACGACTTGTGGGAACCCTGTAAAGTACTTTTCCAGACTCCGCAGAGCAAGGATAGGAACCGTGACAATAACACAGGAACACAGTATGCACAAAACATGCAAACATCATCAGCAGCAAAACATTTTTATTTTTATACCACACAAATGTCTGATGTTTTACCATTTCAAAGAGAAGGCGGACCAGCTTCTCAGACTCCCCTCTGTACTTGGAGGTGAGAGTGGACGAGGAGACATTGAAGAATGTCGTTCTGCATTCAGTGGCGACTGCTTTGGCCAACAGCGTTTTCCCCGTGCCCGGAGGTCCCACCATGAGCACACCCTAAAATGAAAACAGTTTCATTGCTTTGGCGTTATCGACACGTTACAAAACAAATACCTAAACATCTCTTTCAGTCAGTACCTTCCACGGTCTTCGTATGCCTTTGAAAAACGCTGGCATCCACATTGGCAGCACAACTGCTTCTTTCAGGAGTTTTTTTGCGTCTTCCAAGTCTGCGATGTCATCCCTACAGGAACAGGCTCAAATTAGATTGCATTTCCAAAATGTCACTGGCAGTGCTTAGGATGGATGCTAGTCATTTGATAAAAACTATGCACATCTGACAGATGCCATTAAGAACAAATCCACCTGAAAGATAAGAGCTTGCACACAGAGTCAAGGTAAACAGGATTTCTACCATTAGGGGCTTTTTTCAGGATATCTGGCAGTACTGAAAAGTCCAATGTAGTTAAAACATCAATGTGAATAATTGATGTATAAAAGGAATCCCTAATACAGTTTGCAGGCCACTGTTTCCTGCATCGTTTATAGATGTGGAGGATAATTTAAGCGGAGAACAACGTTCGCTCCTGGGCCTGTTCCAGGATCAGATATGTAGTTGTTGCAGTGCAATAACAGCTGCTGTTACAATTTTATATCATGATATACGGACAATCGTACCGAACTGTATTTTTGCTGGGTCAGAATGAGAATTTTCTTGCTGTTGGAGCAATTTTGCAGGTGTGAAGCAGTACTGTAATGAAATGAATTTAAAAAAAAATCACTGGTGCAGTTTGTGTCATATGTGGAATCAAGCCTTAAAAGACAGATGGATAAACACGCACCATTTAACGTTGGGATTTTGAGATATAATATCTCTCTCCAGAGCCTCCACAAGGTCTTTGTCATATCCTGTCCCGTCAAACTTTTTCACTTCTTTCTCTTGGACGTCTGCTTTGTTCTGGAAGGCAAACAAACAGTGTTATTACTACACCCCGAGGGTCTGAATGTAGCCTATGAGGTATGTTTTAAAACAGACACAAACTGGAATGACAAGCTGGGCATGACTGTGGGTACTGACCAACAATGCAAATAATTTTGTCTCAATCATGTTATGCAATACTACAAAGAGGATGACAACAGCCCATTCTTTCATAGGATGTTTACCCTGGCTGTGAAGGACTACACTGCATGGTGATTTGAGAAGCAAAATTTACTAAAAATATTCTACAGTGAGTCTGATGAATGGGTACAAATCATCTGTTTAGCTAATAACACCAACAGATCATTCACCTTGTCATCCTTTGCTTTGCCACCAGCCTCCTTTGTCTCTTTTGTCTCCTTCTTGTCTTTGCCCTTGGGGGGTCTGCTCTTGTCCCCATTGGGCCCGCGAGGCGAATGCCTCTGTTGTGCCCTCACACCCACACTGAGCCGGTTGTTGTGAGGTTTGCTGTCTTTATAGGGGTTGGCAGGCCTCCTGACTGGACACGGGGAAAATCTGTGAAAAGAAGAGAAGACAAGAGCTATAAGCAGCAGTCCTCACTCAGCCTTTCAAGTCATACATTTCAAACATTCAGCAGCAAAATAGTAATGTTTGCCATGATATATCTGGTGATATGCTGTGATATAGCTGGTTGCAAAAAAATAAAAAATAAATAAAAATAAAAAAAATAACTGGAATTTCTCTACAGAATGAGTGTATATTGTTGCATCAGGTGAAAACCTTTAATCTCCACCTTTTATTATATTTATATATCTATATCTATCTATATCTATACATTAATATAACATAAAATACATAAAAAAGTGTTTTATAAAGAAAGAGTTCCTAGAGTTTTAAGCCCCAAGACTTTCAATTTGAAAGTTTCAAAGTGAAATAAGAACATGAAAATCCCCAAAACTCAAAACTACAGTTACCAGGTTTTTACAGTGCCATAGTGAC
>OMKZ01017336.1:11044-32029 GCA_900302535.1 Neoniphon sammara
CACCTCCGGTCTGCCTCGACGAGGAGGCGTTCGATGAGGAGGTGCTGCAGTTTGCAGAGTACTCTTCGTCCCCTGCCCCCATCAGCCCTGTCCCGCCGCTGCCTGCGGAACGGAGATCCCCGCGGGCAGGAGTACCGTCTCCCTTGGTCCTAGGGGGCGCTGGGGGGAAGAGGACTCCAGAGGGTGTGTACCTGAGGGACGATATCCCAGACTTTGTGGGTTCACCCAGAGAGCTGACGCCGAGCTTCAGGGGCACCCCACCCCCTCTCCCTCCAACCACCTACAGGTCCATCGTGTCTTCCCCAGGGCCCTACTCAGGCAGCAGTGAGTATTCTGGTCTCTTTTAAAAAGTATGCAATGGCCACTTAGGTTTATTTAAACTCTTTAGCGTTGATTCCTTTAGGTCAGTTTGTTTAAACCTGAGTGGCACCAAATAACTGAATGGAGGCATCTCAAAATGCAGGACTGGTCCTATTCCAAGCAAACTATTGGTTGTTGGTTGGTTATACCAGAGTCAAGACGATATTGTTACCCTACAAGGGGAACTAAAGCTCACTCAGCGATGCTGGAATGTATTACTGTAGAAAATGCGGTCCCAGCTCCACATTTTTAAGTGGGTTTACAATTCCTTTAAAGAGTAAATAAACCCCAAACCAAATCTCTGTGAAGCCTGACCTCTAATGGCAAAAAGTGGGATTACTGGTCTTTGGTGTCAGATGGTTTCACCCTCCACAGAGTACAACAGACTAACTGCAGACCCTGGTATGTGCCACAGGCCCCTCGTCTCCAGCTCGTCCTGCCACGCCTCAGTCAGGAGGAAGCCCTGTTCCTCCTCCTCCTCCTCCAAGACCATCATCGCGACCAAAGCTGCCCCCAGGGAAACCAATAGCAGACTTGGTATGGTGTCTCTTTATGTCTTTATTTCTCTTTCCCTCCTTCTCCCACGATGACATTTAATCTGGTGTTTGAGCCATTGCTATACCAGATAAAAGACCTTTTTCACGGAGACTTAATTAATACCATTAGTAGCACCTGTGTTTACTTGCTATTTGATATTAAAATGTCTGCTGTGAAAAAGGTCTATGGCGGCATCAAGTTAGCTTAATGCTTAAAGAGGCTGCCTTTACACTGGACAAACCGAGTTATTCACCTGTTAGCTAACACCCTCCTTTGCTGGAGTGTCCTTGAGCAAGTCACCAAATCCCTCCAACTTCCAGGGGGCACTGTAGTTCAGCTTTTGATATCCCTTACAGGTGGGTAAGAGAAAAGTGAATTTTCCTACAGGCATCAATAAAACCCCATCTGGTTAGAACAAAAGAGCTATAGCTGATTACTGTAACATTGTTTATTTATTCTGTATTTTCCTTTTTAAACAAGATCGACTAGTTTTGTTAGTTTTCAGTCATAGACAAAAAATAGTGATAGAAATCGTGTTTCAGTGATTTGTTGGAGTCTCAGACAAACATGTGGGTGGCTGTTGACCCTTTGCGCTTTGTTTTCACTGTGATCATAGCGTGGTCTGTTGTTGTGTGCCAACTCTCAGGCTCGGCCATTCAGTCCGCCAGTTTCAGGCAGCCCCCCGCCTTTCGCCCCTTTGGCCCGGGCAGAGAGCTCCTCCTCCATCTCCTCCATCACCTCGCTGAGCGCAGCATCCACCCCGACCTTAGGGAGGGACCTCAACATGTCCACCGCAGGTACAAGCAGGTCTCATCACCAGTCACTCACCAAGCAAGTTGGGATCACTCATCAGCAAATAACTCACTCATTAAATCACTTGCTTGCTATAGTTGCCATCATTCACTCTTTTGCATTGAAATTGATATTCATTCTCACCATCTGACAGTGTAGACAGGCAAATATGCAAAATCAGCACGACAAAAATAGAAAACAGACATTTATTTTTGGTTTGCTTCCAATTTAAAAATACCTGGTGTGGATGGGATCCTGTGAACAAGGAACAAGTGTACACCAATTAAGCCTTTTTTGCACATTTGTCAGTATGTGTCCATGTTGTCTGCAGTCACTCATCCTCCTGTCCTCTCCTGTCTGCCTCTCAATCTCGTCCCCTCCACCGTTCTCCTCTCCCCCCCGTCTCTCTCAGAGGTCCCACATCCTCTGGTGTGGTTTGACCACGGCAGGTTTTATTTAGCTTTTGAAGGTGAGTCAAGCCAAACCACTGCTGTACCAGCGCATGGACAAGCCTGGCCTCCTTTAACCTGCTGTCCCCATGCAGTGTGACTCCTGTCCATGCTCATGTCCGCTCAGCAAATACATCCCTGCCCACCCCGTCCCATGTCACATCAGTGTTGTTGACCTTGGATCTAGATTTTAGATGGAGAGATGAGTTTTGCTTCTACCTGGTTGCTTCGCTTTAGTTGTACCACCCTGCCCTCTACCTGTAATCCAAGGCTGAGCGTATAGAGGCACCTCAGAAGAAAAAATTAGACTGTTTAGATGTAGATCTATCATGCCCGTGGTGTGTGTGTGTGTGTGTGCTTTAGGATGCTCCAGAGGCCCCAGTCCACTCACCATGGGACCCCAGGACACTCTGCCAGTGGCAGCTGCCTTCACTGAAACCATCAATGCCTATTTCAAAGGCGCCGACCCCAGCAAGTACGTTATTATTTTATTTATGGACTGAGCATACCATCACAGGAACAACAAAAAAGAAAGAAAGAAACACACACCTGTATTTGGAAAGTTTCTTTCTAGACCACAAGAAATATAGGTGTCCGCACTCCTGTAGGTCTTCCAAATAGTTTTTCTTTAATAATTTTCCCCTAATTTAAAAGTGTGGATGGATCTGCTTGTTTTGATCTATTTATATCAATCTGTCTTTGTACAGACTTTTGCTTCAACATGAAATGCTTTCCTGATGTTCTCGACATGCCCTAATACTACTACAGAATGTCTTTTTAATGTTTTTTAAAGTTTAGAGCTTGAAATAAAACGTTTTCTAGTTAAATGAAGAGAATATAATTTGCCAGCGGGGTATGCATGTTGCCAGTAAAAACTTAAACAAAAAGAACTTACTGCTCACTCATATCTCTGATGCATAGGTTTATTAAGACATTACTTTAAAGCAATGTTTCATTAAAGCAGTGTTTCAGCAGTTCATGCTACCTCATCAGGGTAGTAACAACCGGTGTTCTTGTCAATATGAACATCTCCCACTGCCAGAAATAAATTCAACACTGATTGAACATAGAGGGAGGTTATTTATCTTGCAAACAGTCATTTCTAGCAAAATGAAGCATGTGTATCGTAATGTTGAGCATGCTTTTACATCAATCTACAGGCTGTGAAAAGCAATTTGTTTTCCAATTAGAATTATACAAACAGTAAATGGAAAGATTTGAGAAAAATGGTTAAGGGGGAGAGTGAGGAGAGAGGTTTCTGACGAGCCTCAGTAATAGACCAACAAAGTGAATTCATTTCAGGCAGCGAGGCATCCTTTTTGACATTCAACATGAGATACCAAAGGGATTCTGGGAATGCACGTTTTCATCCAGCCTAACATCTGAGTTCTGCCTCTTCCCTTCTTCTGTCCCAGATGTGTGGTAAAGATCATGGGGGAGATGGTGCTGTCCTTCCCCGCGGGCATAACCAGGCATTTTGCCAGCCACCCGACTCAGCCCAACCTCGCCTTCAGCATCAGCAACTACAACCGACTGGAGCAGGTCCTCCCCAATCCACAGCTGCTGTGCTGGTAGGAATACATTTTATGCAAATACTCACACTCACACATAAATACAGATCACTGACGAGAAAGCACTCAGCAGAGCGTGTACCTCCATCAAGGCAGCCTTGTTCCACATGTTGGATATTGACCAAAATCATTTCTTTATCATTTGCTAATAATTC
Source organism: Neoniphon sammara (assembly GCA_900302535.1). Taxonomy (NCBI): domain Eukaryota; kingdom Metazoa; phylum Chordata; class Actinopteri; order Holocentriformes; family Holocentridae; genus Neoniphon; species Neoniphon sammara. Next base: position 14,909 of record OMKZ01017336.1, read on the forward strand.
CCTCCATGCCCAACTTGTTTCACACCAGGAAATGTGCATATTTTCATGACTATACGCTCTGAATACAGTGGTAGTTTTTAGTTTGTAAACATATACAAGGACATTTATACAAACATTTACAAGTATATTGATAGATGAGACCCAATTGCTTTCAAAAGTTACATGCATTTTTATGTGAACCCATGCTCACTGCCAGACCCGCTTTGACAAATCAGTATGAGAAGTTGATCAGTTCTTCATCGCCACATGACCAAACTTTCCACAAAGTTTCATGCAAATCCGTTCATAACTTTTAGAGATATCATGCTGACAAACAAACAGACAGACAAACGGAGTGGGGTGGAAACATAACGCCCGTCCAACTGTGTTGGCGGAGGTAAATATCATCAGAAAACAGCAGTGCCAGCACTCTTCTGCAGAGCCATAAGGCCCTGAATTATTTTGTTATGACAGACAACAGTTCATGTATTTAATATAATTGTTTATACTACAAGTGCAGTTCAATAATACATATGTTATATGTGATATATATATGAATGTAAATATAGGAGTCATGTGGTTTAAATATTAAAACACATATCTGTTCTCCTCCTTTAGTGATTCCACAATGGACAATGTAGACACCAAGGAATTCTGGGTAAATATGCCAAACTTGATGAGCCATCTGAAGAAAGTGGCTGAGCAGAAGCCTCAGGCGACATACTACAATGTGGATATGATCAAATACCAGGTCAACCTCTATCTATCTATCTATCTATCTATCTATCTATCTATCTATCTATCTATCAATCATATAAACAACTCTGTGCCCTCTCTGCCTCAGGTGTCAGCAGAGGGCATCCAGTCCACTCCTCTGAACCTGGCAGTGAGTTGGCGAGGCGATGTGACCAGCACAGACCTGAGGATAGACTACAAATACAACACCGAGGCCATGGCCAACCCAGTGCCACTACACAACATCAACTTCCTGGTTCCTGTGGATGGAGGCGTGGCCAAACTCCAGACCATGATCCCCTCCGCCACCTGGTGAGGATACTTATATTGAATCTATACTGGAGCTAGCTTCTAATTTGATTGCAGTTTGCTAAGGCTGACAGCTTTATTTGCTGTGTTTATGATTTTGGCTTCATGTCTTTCCTGTGACCACATGCATATCGGAAAACAAAATATCACTCTTCATACACGGTGTCGTTTTCTCATAAAGGAACCCAGAGCAACAGACAATGCAGTGGAAGATATCCAGCCTCTCTCAGAGGTCTGAAAACGGAGGCAAGTGTTCATTTTATTCTTCTTCATATTTATCTTACTTTCTCACATTCCAGTCGCTCACATTTGTTGTGTTTGTGTTTTGTGTTTGTTTCACTGGACTTTTTTTTTTTCTTTAAGAATAATCGCTGAAAAGTCCATTTCAGGCAAATGGGGGATTTAAGCATGTACATACAGGGTCACAGACAGGCACTGACACTTCATGTATAATATATACTATTTCTTTGCTATTTTAATGTGAAAATGTGCACCTTCAATGATAATTTTCCCTGTCAATATCGTTAATATCCTCCACTCACATACGAACAAACAGACAAAACATTCATACACTACAACATACAAACCCAAACTTTAAAGCTGAAATCTGCAACTTTCCCGCATGTTGTTGCTCCATGGCGGTGAACTATAGCAAAGGAGGGGGGAGCATCTCATGAGTAGCACAGTGAAACTATTATTGACCAATCAGGTGATGCAAACAGGAATATATTATTTACTGAAGAGTTAAAATTTTAAAGTAAAATAGCGTGGGATGATGTGAATATGTTGATGTGACAGTAGGTTCACAGCAACTTACATGCACGCTGCTGGCACTGTGTGTTTCACTTAGCGAGCTAATCTATCTGTACGTGGGTGTATCTGAGGTTCAACCCAGCAAGCCAGTCGATACTTTGGACATTTCCCATTAGCAGAGTATGGACAGAATCTCCGGCCACAGCAAATGTTCTGGTTTTAGAGTTTGACCACACTCCACCATATATGGATGTTATGAATATCACCATGATGTATTTATTAAATATTACAGATTTCAGCTTTAAAACATCCTGTCAATCCCTGAAAAAAACTGTCAATACCATACCTTCTCAGTACCATATCTGTGCCGTGCAGGAGTGGGGGCTCTCCTGGGCCGGTTCCAGTTGACAGAAGGTCCCAGCAGGCCGTCCCAGCTGGCTGTCCAGTTCACCAGCGAGGGAAGCACTCTGTCAGGGTGTGACATTCAGCTGGTCGGGACGGGCTACAGGCTTTCCCTGGTCAAGAAGAGATTTGCTGCAGGTCAGTTTGACTACAGGGGATGTAAGATGCATTGATGTCTGACCGTGTCCACTTTGAATCTCTATTCATGTTTCAGTCCATGTGCTAAACGGCACGCTTAGTTTATATTACTACAGACCATTTTCGAAAGCATACCATACTTTACTTTAGATGTTTGATGACACGCAGATGCTAAAGTGATGTTGAATTGCATGCATGGTTTTCTCGTTTCTGACTGGTCTTCTCTCGTTCTGCTTCACAGGTAAATATTTGGCAGATAATTAGCGGACTTGTTTTCGAACAGAACCAAGAGAATCAATGGCTTTTGACTGTGACGATGGATCCATCCCATGTTTAGTACATTTGAAACTTTATCTTTAGCAACAAAGGATTAATGGTTGAGATGTAACATCAGAACACGAGCTCTTTCTCTCTGTCTCCACACATACACACACACACACACACAAACATACACACTCACCTAGACACACACAGACACACACCTTGATTTTATTTGACTTTATAACTCTCCATAATCAGTAGACTGACCGCTGCTGAGTTTATGCAAGTGATTACAAATAATCATTTTCGTGCACCTGGAACACTTAGTGGTTTATACGGAGTAAAATATAGGAAAACCCAACATCTGTGTTCTTGTTAATTTTAACATTCATCATTGTGGATTCATACGGTGATCCAGCCTTATTCATTTCACAGTTTCTTTTCTCTAACCGGTTGTCATGGCAAATGCACTGTAGAAGACAATGTGAATAGATAATAATTATATAATATTAAATTAGTCTAAAACAAGACGGAAAGAATGGACAAATATGAAAATGTGTAGTATGGGGCTGCTTGACAGTTGTTATTCTATTGTGTTCACCAAATAGTAGGTTACTTGGTAAGATCTGATGTACACTGCCACCTCAAATCTGATTTTTTTCACCACGTGTGACACAGATCGAATGTTTTGTCGCTGTCTGAGCAGAGCATTGAATTTATTTTTCTGTTTAGATGGCGCTGAAAAGATCAGGGTCTATCTACCAGGCTTCAGATAATAGAACTGACTATGGATGACTGGTCAAGTCACAGTCGAACTTCAGTAGTGTCAGTACTTTCAATCTAAAATACTTGATGCATGCAGAGCCAGATCTATGTCCCATATGATGGTGAAAAGCAATCAGGTTTAAGGGGTGAAATACAGCCAAAGGGACCTTGGCTGAATATTGTAAGAGTTGCCTTTGGTGGTGTTTGATAACTTGGCTAATTCCTTTGACTACAATCTTTGTCAGAGGTCTTGACCAGGATTATTATGGACATCACAGAGAAATGAAAAGAAATGTCTATAAAGAGTACAGCACTATACATGTCCCTCTTGTTGATTTATTTTCTTGTTTTTTCCACCATGTGGAGTAAATAGGTGTTTTATCATTTTCTAATAGCAATATTTAAAAACTTATTGTAAAAAGTTGTACATAAAAAAATATGTTTCGAATATCTCTTTGGACATATGGATGTGTTTGTGATTGTCTCTTGATTTATCGATGTCAACCCTCATAATGCGTTAGGTTTGCATAACAACACCATTCGCATCGCTGTTCATCCTCGTCATTTACTTTAAATGTGGATTTCTTGTACAAAAAAAAAACTGTGACTGTCAATGACAAATAACTCCAAATGGTTCCGCATGAAATCTGCATTAATCTGCATTTGTTTATCACCACTCTCACCAGTGTGATGCCAATTTATCCATTTCAAGACGTTCATGATATGTGTGTTATTGAAACTAAACCATGTTATGAGAGGAACCTTTTGCCTTCACTGAAACTTCCTTTCACTATTTTGCTGTTGTTGCACAGTCAGAAACTCATTGTCAATAGGTTTGGCATGCATTCATTAATATTGCAACTCCATAATATGTGTGTAGCTGTTTGACATCCTCCTGTGTTTGACTTGCACACAAAACACACCTTACAGTCCAACACGTTCATAATACATTTTATGGCTCAATGTCAAAAAACATTTGGTATGTGTTTGAACATCACATTTTATAAAATGTTATGATGTGTTGACTCACAATTATTCCTGGGTGTAATATTTTATTAGGCCTTACTTGGATTTTTGGAGAAAAAGAGAGAAAAATACTTAACAAGTTCAATTGATTCTCTTCAGTTGAGTAGAAACAGTAATTTGGAGTGTTTCCGTTGATAATGCTTATGTTTTTTTTTTATTTGCCTTATGTGTGAACATATGTCCGCCAATATTGAGGCTTTCTGTAAGTTTATTTTTTCTATAACTTTTGGCGGTATTCCTTTCACTGCATAAGACACAGAATATGCAAATGTTTCATGTAAATTTCCCATCCAAAGATTTTGAAAGTAAATATATAAAAAGTCAGTATAATGTAATACCTGTTTTACTTGGTAATAAAGAAGGAGAAATATTGGAATTCAGTCTCTCTTATTTGTTCAAACATACAGAGAACAGCTTAGTTTTACACATAGTTATTGTCCTCACCTTTGACTGGGTTGTGGAAGTATTCCCCATTCTTTCTTCTCATAGGGAATTTGTTTATTAGTCATAATATTATGTGTGACGCAGACTTGAAATGAACTTTCAGATTCTGTGAAACGAAAATATATGCTCCTGTAGAAGACATTCCTCAGTCAAATTTGTCCTAAAGAACAAACTTGAACTACTACAATACCCAGAAGCATTAGGGAGTACCCACCAATCAGAGAAGTCGCTGTCACCATAGAAACATTGTCCCCTCCAAAGCTGCTACCTATTTAGTAGCTTGTTGGCTGGCCACCAAACTCAAGGTTATATAAGATATTAACATAATCGATTGTATTGTAATGTATTAAACAATTTCTAATAGTGGGAATTTTTTTAAACCCTTGCGGGTGCGACTAGGAAGCCCCTCCCCCCTTGATTCGGTTACCAAGGCAACATAACGCTCTGTGGGGCTGCAATGTTTGCTTTTCGGTTCAAGAGATCCTGAAATAGGTAAATTTCTATTAATTTTCGATCACTGCTGACTCTATACATATAAACGTAGCATCTATCTATCTCTATTTCTCGTAGTTAACCCCAAAGTCATCTATTAAGAGACTGTCTCTTAACCCGCTCTAAATAGCTCCCGTGAGATCCAAATTTAGTCACAGAAAAAACTAACTAGCTAAGTTACCTAGCTAACGTTAAGTTTGTATTAACTTAAATTAGCATTTCGGTATTGACCTTTTTATTCTCAAACGGATTTTGGAATAGTTTACCTCTGTGACAAAGTATCCTATTTTAATGAATATTATTATGTTATCATGAATTTGTGATGTTACAGGTATCATGAAGTGACAGTGGGTTACACAGCTTGTAAATGATGAATTTCTGCTTGCTCTTTAGAGTCAACAGATTTTCATCCTGTAAAGACAGACTTGCAAGCAGAAGGGAAGCTGTCATGTCTGATCTGGCCAAAGAAAAAGCGCGTCTTCTGAAGAAGAGGGGCAGTGTGTCCTCCCTGGGAAGTCATGAGGTCAAAGCCAAGGAAACAGCAGGCAAGACCAAGGAGTGAGTAGAGCATCAAAAGAATATGGGCTGATATCCATTTTACAATTCCTTTATTTTGTGTTTCAGAAATTATTGATTAATGCTGTAAGTGTGACATTCAGAAAGCAGATTTACTTGGCCTACAAGTTTAATATAAGCCAGCTTTGTTAAAGAAAATATTTTCTAAGATGAGATGAAGACCTGCATGCAAATACAACAATGAACCACACACTCTGCCATAGTCCTTTACTTGTTAATTTCTTCATTTGATGTGACTCTTTGCCTTTCAGCTCTATAAGTACTGTTTCATACATAGACGATCCAGGGCACCATGACGAGAACACTCGGACAGCTGTACAAATGGAGAACACGTACCAGCTAGGTGAGATAAAATGCACCAGTTTGACAAACACTCTTTTAGCAAACCAAAGCAATTACACAATTAAAATTTTCAGTTAATGGATTGCTTTTCTTTGTGTTTCTGAACAGGACCGTACAAACGCTTCTCTGTTCTTGCTGTCCAAGACATACTGAAGGATGTACTTTCCAGTTACCTGCAAGAGGAGAAATATGAAGCAGAGCTGTGTCGACAGATGACAAAGACAATAGCTGAGGTAAAAAGATTGGGGCGTTCAAAGTGAATTGAAAAAGCCTGCAACCTATCCCCAGTAAAAGCTGCTCAACACTTAATAGAGTATCTGTTACTCATATAACACTTTACAGGGATACAAATGTCACACTTTTTACACTGGGACTTCTGATCTATCTGTACTGATTCTCAGGTGATAAAAGCCCGTGTGAAGGACCTAATGATTCCCAGATACAAGATCGTCGTCCTGATTTACATCGGCCAGCTCTGTGATCAGAACATGCGCATCAGCAGCCGCTGTCTGTGGGATGCATCTAGTGACACGTACTCCTCATACACCTTCAAAAACAGTTCTCTCTATGCTGTGGCAATTGTCTATGGAGTTTACTTTGAGTGAATCATACACACTTATAATGATGATGACTGTGATGAGCTGTGGACTCTCTTTTAGTGTGTTTTATGACAGTGTATGTCATGTTCTGTTAATTTCATATCATTATGACTAGTGCTTTTCATGGTATGAAATACACAGGACACCTGGTTATGCAGTGGTGGTAGCAGTTTATAGATTTTTGTAAAGAAATGGTTTCGAAGAGACATAGTGTTCAAACATTGAGGATATCTGATAGAATGACTTGAAGTAAGGAGCAAACATTGGTGACATTGTCAAAATATGTTTTTTAAATAACAGTAGTTCAATCGTATTTAATGGAAACATCCATAGAAATAACAAAATAACAAAAATGATGTTTTAACAATTGCTTTAGTTTCAACTAGCAAAATACATTGTGTGTTTTACTGTAGTAGATGTCAATATATCTTTCTGTTGCCGATTTTAATGACATGCATTTTTCGCAGTTGTTGACAGGTTATGAATGGTATAGTTTGTATCATCAAATTACATAAAGTATATGCTTTGCCATATATACAACAATAAAACAAGAACTGATAAAAAAATAATAAAACAAAAAAATCATGGTGGTCTTTTACTTTTGCCGGAGTAAAGAGTGTAATTGCATTACCATGACCATAATCAGAATGATCTGCTTAAGATTTTACTTGAAACTAATGAATGGATGAATGACAGATGGATGATGACCTCCTTGCGCTGTTCCCCTCTAGCACAGGATGGAGATGTCGTTCTTCTGACAGCCTAGTTGACAGCACACTGTAGACAGGGCCTGGGTTAGTTCCCGTCGACGACGCTCCGTCACTGGCATCACATCCCTATTGCTCTGGAGGTTTTGCTCCCAGTTGCCTGGCAAGAGATATCAGCGATTTTTTATAAGGATTGTACATCTATTCCTTGCACTGACATGTTGTCAAACACTGTCAGATCTCAGTTTGTGATTGTGATATCAAAAGAGTAACAAAAGAGAAATTCAAGCAGCTACTGTGTATACTGACTATCTGGTAGTGCCTCTTCTTCTCCCATCAGTCTTCTCCATCTGGATCCTCCACAGGTGTACACCACAGCCCGCAGAAACGCCCGTCCACACAGTTTCAGACCGTGTGTGTTATCCTGTGTATGAACCTCAGCTACACACAACACACACAGCATCACAAGCAGGAGTAGGGATCTCATGGAGGCTTACTGGCTAAATATGCTGAGATACTGTACCGAGATACTTCACACACACAAACTCTCTGACAAACAGCTGTCCTAGTCTACCCTTTTATGAGGAGTCTCTAGTGATGTCAGACACTTTTCCTGGGTCTTTCCCAGGTGATTCCTGTGTTCTGTCAACCATGACAATGACGCCAATTCTCTTTGGTAATCATCATTTGCCTTTTATGACAATCTGGCCATTTGGGATATGTGTGGGAATCCGGGCCATGCAAAAATCAGTGATTAAGTCCATTTTCTTAAATGTTAAAGAGAGGAATTGCTGTTTTATGTCGAAGAACTGCAGGGAGTTTATTGCCAGGGATTTAGCAAAGTGTTTCCTAATGGATCGGTTATGATATCCTTCATAAAATGGATTGAGGCAGTGGCTCTCTACATAGCAACATAGTGGAGCGTGGGGCCACTATCTCAAAAGTAAACCAGCAGTTCTAAGAAGAGGCAATAACATGTTTGTCATCAAATTGAAATGAGTCATGGAAAAGAGTGAACTTATCAAAACAATCACTTGTTGCAGAGGATAAAAAATATGACATTATTAAAACTTACAGTGAAAAGTGATAGTGTATATTTAAAAAAAATCAAAATATCTTTTAGACTAAGTGGAACAGTATGTAAGATTTCGTTTGTTTCATATGGCTGTGGTGATACCAGTGCCTATAGATTATTTCCATGATGCTGCAGGACTGGTGGGCGGGGCTCAACATCCGGGATCTTTCGCTGACCCCCAGCGTGACCCTTCAGGATTGCAAACATGGCGGAGGTAAGAAAGTGTAATAAATATTCGGAAAAAAAATAAAATTGTTTTACAAGATAGTTACTTCAATCAAATGTATACCTCGTTTGTTTATTACAGAATTAATGCAATAAATCTATGATTAAATGTTTCCGTTTTCAGATATTAGATACTTGCCATTTCTTTACAGTCATGTTTTGTAAACTTCGGATTTAGCTAGCTTACATTAATGTTAGCTGCGCTAGCCGAGACGCCAGTTAGCTGCGGCGCTAGCGATTTGTCACTCGGCTTTATCGTTTAGATATTGCTCGCCCATAGTAATAAACGTATCGGTGACGCAGCGGTAGTTTCATTGCTAAAATATTAAGTTAATTGTTTTCTGCGTGTCATATGTAGCCTATTTTTAGCACGATTAACTTGAACGCGTTAGCTTAACTATGTCCAGGAGAATTAGCTTGCAACTTGTAATACCACAAAGCAAGTTAAGTTAACTTAGTAACTTAAGCACTCGTCCTGTGCAACGTGAGTGAATGCAAGCGGCCAACACCAAACTTACTGGTTATATTGTACTTTGTTTGCAACAACGTTGCTGTGATGCTGCTTAGCTGTGACTATTAAGAGTTATCTGACAGTGGTCTTTGTTCGTTTCCTGTAAAAGTGCATCAGTCAGCTTTGAGGCTACAATTTCAGGCGCGCTTTTTGTGCACTCCCACCTCTGTCCACTGACGAGGGTTATCCTCGAGTGACCCCTAAATGTCACTTTTTGTACAGACGTGGAATATTTTCCTAATTGTGAATCTAAGCTTGCATTTTATGATGCTCGTCAGTAATTTATTTTTCTCTCTTGCGTTTTCCAGCCCTCCCTCGGGAGTTCGAGCCCAGGTAAGTAAATTTGAAAATTTTCCCTTGCTGGTGAATTGCATGACATTGGTCGTGCAGTAGCCCACGCTTTGTCACCTAATAATTATTCAGCTTTATGCTTAATCTGACCTCTCTGCTAATTCATAATGAAAATGTTTCAGTTGCATATTAAGCTTGAAACTTTGTCTCAGTAGCTGACTTTTTTCCTCCTGTAAATATGTGGGTTGTTTTTCTAGGAGGTTCAGCAGGTTCTGATGACCACGATTTCGACCCCTCAGCGGACATGCTTGTCCATGACTTTGATGATGAACGCACCCTTGAAGAAGAGGAAATGTTGGAGGCAGCAGATGAAACCAACGTGAATGAGATCGAAGATCTTGCGCGGGTGAGTTCCTACACCTTTTTCTTTTGTTGTCTCTATCCAGTAGGTGTTTGGTAGTAGTTCTCTCCCCAAGCTTCTGTTTTACATTCCGGAAAGAAGCATCACTTAATTTTTTTTTTTGGTCAATAGGAGGGAGAAATGCCTATTCATGAGTTGCTGAGTCTATACGGCTATGGAGCTGGTTCACCTGCAGATGAAGATGAGGAGGATGAGGAAGAGCCAGAGGAAGAAGAGGAGGAGGAAGAGGAAGAGGAGGAAGAAGAGGACTTGGACAATGATGAAAGCAGCAGAAGTACTGGCGAGTTGAAAAGGAATGAGGTGTGTTTTATTAATCTCTTGACAGTAACATAGCTTACAAAAACTTTGAATTTGAAACTGAAAATCTGAACAGGAAAAGGGTGTGCTTGCTATTAAGAGGTGAATTTGTATGTTTTCCTTCATTGACTTTTCTGTGCTAATTTGAAAAGCTTTTGTGACTCTACATTTGTGTGTTTTCAGGCTGATGGAGTGAAGATCTCATCAGGACAGGGGGATGAGGCCCAGGCAGCTAGTGAGAGCCGTACACGCTCAGTCCGGTCTCTTGGCACGGCAGAACTTATTCGCCCACAGAAACTCAAATACTTTGAAAGTATGTGCGACGGTGACTGTATGTGTTCCAAAACAATTGAAATTCTTCAGAATATCTGGGAGAACAAGGTTAAATGAATATTACATTGTGTTTCAGATAATGATGCAGAGGAGGAGTCAGATGAGGATGAGGACTATGTTCCCTCTGAAGACTGGAAAAAGGTACGATAGAACATTTATTTGCAGGATTTATATAATGTTGTGAAGGCAACTGTCAGATTAACAGAATGTGGCTCACGTTCCGTGTTACTTTTCTTCATCACGTGAAGTTACTTGTAATTTTATGAGTAACTTCACGTGAGTAAGTAATTTTTAAGTATTAATCTCATAAAGTTTCCAATTGCCGGAAAGGCAATGTTGTAATAAAATGAACCTTTCTTATCTTGACAGACGTCCTTAAATTAATTATCAGTAGATTTTAAGTGGATCACGGCTGAAAGTAATGGGCACTGGGGGAAAGCTAACACACTACATAAAATTTTGTGTTGCATACTGAAAAAATGCTGAATTGTACTACCAAACAGAAGAAGCTAATGTTTCCTCAGGCAAATGTCCAGCCTTACAGAATGAGCATAGAGAGCTAAATATTGACAAGCTCAAATACATCAACAAAAATTCTGAATTGTGCATAATATTCATTTTGCGAAAAGGAAGAAATTTTTAGACATCGGTTGAAATCAGATGGGGAATTATGCTGTGCATGTAGGTTTCATATTTTGGATTGTCTTTGAATAGCAATTGCCTCATCCAGTCTGTACCTAATCTAAACTACCTACTCTAATCTCAACAGGAGATCATGGTGGGCTCCATGTATCAGGCAGAAACCCCTGTGGGTCTGTGTAAATATAAAGACAATGAAAAAGGTAAGTTTGTATGTGATGTCACTGTTTTAATGTAGATGTGCATGGTTGGTTTTTATTGAGAACTTTGGTTCAAATCCATAAAATCTGGTGTGGTGGGAAAAAAGTAGGAATGTCCAGATCCCAGTGTTATTGACGTTTTAACTCCATTTAATTCAAGAAAACTGATCCAGCGGCTGGTCATCCAGTGCCATACATAATAACCTAACCCCTACCCTGCATTTTTTCTGTATTTCTTCTTATTGTGAGCTATTGTCTGCAAAAAATAAATAAAATGTATACTTTTATAAAAGGAGCACAAAATTAATCTTAAACAGTAATGACAGCAGTACCTTTAAAATTAACCCAAATCAACACCAATTTCCATACTAGATATTTGATTAATGCATCATTGCCCATTCTCTTATTTTTTGCCCTATAGTTTATGAAAATGATGACCAGCTGTTGTGGAACCCTGAGTGTCTTCCTGAAGGCAAAGTGGTGGAGTTCCTGACGGAGGCATCGAGGCGGACGGGAGAAGAGAAGGGAGTGGACGCAATCCCAGAGGGATCCCATATCAAGGACAATGAACAAGTGAGAGGATCACAACTGTAACAGCAATACCTTATATATGAAGCAAGTGAAGCATCAGGATCCTTTATTACATGTACATGTTTATGTGCATAGCTACTCATATATCTAACATGAACTGTATATATTGCACATCTTGACTGGAGCCGAGTCCTGTTTCAACAGATGACCTTGTTTCTGCAGGCGTTGTACGAACTGGTGAAATGTGACTTTGACACAGAGGAAGCTTTGAGAAGATTGAGGTTTAATGTAAAAGCAGCTAGAGGTAAGCAGACTATCTTGCCAAAATGTCCTACACTTCTTTTCTGCTGAAATCTTTACAGATTGATTTTTCCAGATGTAACACGAGGAAGCCCAGTGTTGTCTATGTTGGTAATCTGATTTTTACTTTTAAAAGGATTTTAATGTAGCTGCAGCATTAACACCTATCTTTCCTGCGACAGAAGAGCTATCTGTGTGGACTGAAGAGGAATGTAGAAATTTTGAGCAAGGACTAAAAGCTTATGGGAAAGACTTTCATTTAATACAGGCCAACAAGGTAAGAAAAATGTCATAAAACTACAGAAATTACCTCATTTCAATTAAGATGTCTTGGTCATAATTTTCTGAATTATTATGATATGAAAATGAGATCTGTTTTGTTGTGTTTTATTGTTATGTGACTGATGGGTGCTCAGGGTTGGAGTCGGCTCCATTTCAACCTTGTGGCATTTTGAGACAAATCAAATTTCAGAGTTTGAATATGGTGGAGTCTCAGTGAATCTTAAGACTTTGTCAGACTTCCAAACTGTAATTTGATTTGTCTCTCAGTTGAAATTGAACTGAGTCCATCCCTGCTGGCAATGGTAATAATGGCTATTTCGTGTCTGCTGAATTAAATTTTTCAGGTGAGAACTAGGTCTGTAGGAGAATGTGTGGCCTTTTATTACATGTGGAAGAAGTCTGAGCGTTATGATTTCTTTGCACAGCAAACCAGACTTGGGAAAAGGAAATACAACCTTCACCCGGGTGTCACGTAAGTTTATTGGGATAGAGGGGTTTTTATTTTCTGAAGTTGTAACTTTACTTTGGCAACTGGGAAAATACATTACTAATTTGCATATGCTCAGTTATTATTTCTCTGCCTGAGCGCTCAGTAGGATCTGTGTGGGGTTGTTTATTATTTATTGTTCATTGAGGTGTGTGATTCTTTGCAGTGCACATCACTTAGTAGCATTATGATAAGAAAGTCACCCCATGGTGTAATAGACGCATTGCCCAAGTACATGAAGTGACAGCACACTTGTTGATCCTAAGAACCAAGTGAAATTGTTAACTTCTTTTGTTGTTTTAAGTTGATTCAGCGGTGGTGCGTTATGAGGTGATAGAAACTCACATCAAATGTACTCCTGTTTAATGTTAGTTACAGAGTGCATATGCTGTGCCTAATATGTTAAAAGGCTGTAATGGTTACAGTTAATCTTTCAAACATCCCGACAGAAGCTCAGTGATTTAAAGGACATCACACAAGCATCAGACTTGAAAGCACAAACAGATGCTCTTCTGTTGTATTTTGTTCCGTTTAATTATCTCTGTATGAGAATATAGCTACGGCATGATCAAAATATCCCTTTGTTTCTTACCAAGTCTTATTTTCAGCACATATTCCACAGTACTTATTTATGTTAAACTGATTAGTGGAATAATTTTGTTAATTTTGGTTTTTCAATTAGAATACAGAATTGGGAATTCTTGGCATCACCATTACGATTCCAACACAATGATGTATTCATGAAACTGTAAATTAGTGTACTACAGTTTGATGAGGCCCTGCCTCACATGGCAGCATGCACTGTCCCATTAAAAACATGAATCCAATCAGCCAATGTGGTTTGGCACATTAGTTTTTGTACCAGCTTGTTTCAGCCAAGTAACATGATTGGTCAGAACTGTCAACTGTGCACACAGTTTCCATAAAGCAAATCAAAAATGGAGTTGGTTGCTATGCTGACCCTTGTAGTAACCGGGTAGCTAGCTGTCAGTCTTTATTATTATATTATGTATGCACAAGATCTTGAAGGAGACTTGTCAGACAATACCTGTGTAAGCATTTAAAAACCAAAATACCCTAGAGTCTAGAGGGATTGCTTCTCTGATATCAGTTTGTCCTACTTGAGGTTGTGTTCAGATTCAATTTAGGTTTATAAGTGACAGCCCGAACTTCAAACTCTTGGCTCTCATATGTTGAACTTGTACAAGAGTGTAGGTTGTGTGTAACAGGCTGTGTGCTGCTGTGTGTCATCAGAGACTACATGGACCGGCTGCTGGATGAGACAGAGAGCGCTACATCCAGCAGGGCGGCGTCGCCCCCACCAACCACCTCCAACAGCAGCGCCAGCCACTCAGAGAAAGAAGACAGCAGCAGTCAGAACGGTGAGCAGATCAATACTCAATACATACACATACATACAAAATGAGTGTGCATACAAGTCTTGAAAAAGTCTTAAAATTACGATCATTATTCTATCTGAACTCACAGCCTTAAGTGTATGTAACCGTATTCAAGAACTTAAATCTTGAATTTTGCTTTAGAAGTTTAAGAAACTGTGGTATGCTATCATGCAGACCTATAATCTGACAGGTTTACAATTGTTCATTTTTAATTGTGGAATTGATCTCTCATTCTAACTGGCATTTAATTGGGCATAAATTTCAAATACTACATTAGTATACTAGGAAGCATAATAAAATTGTTTTTCAATGGTTTTACACACTTTTCTTTAGAAACTGACAAAAGGTAATACTTGGAGACATCACAAAATGTTACTATCAAAGTTGAAGGACTGTGTGGGTGTGCATCCTTGCACGCTGCAGTAACGCTGACCCAACACCATGTCTGCTGTGTATCACCCAGTCAGAGTTGTAGTGATCTGTCAATCTAAAACAGATGCACCGTGATAGGTGTGATAGCCTCTATGCACTGGCGTAGAGGTCATCTTATCCAGCAGCTGTTGAAAAGCAGAAAAGTAGGTGGTGCTCTTTTAATAGACAAAGACAAAAATGCCCATTTCTGTCTTTCCTAAGCCATTACACAAACTGTATATGTTGGACAATATAATCAAATGTGTACAAATCATGCAAATTACAGCCACTGAAATTTCAGTGCAACTTTAAAATTCTTGATTCTTAAATTTGAGTAAAATTGCAGACACCCTGCACACAGAGGCTGCAGCCACTCAGTTTTCTCCGTCTCTTTTCACCAGGTATGGCCAGCCACATTTCAAGCTCCATAGAGGGCTCGCAGTTGCCACTGGCGAATCAAGTCAAGCCTGAGCCGGCTCACTCCAACGGCCCCTCCCATCCTCTGTTGGACGCTCCTCCCTCCGCCTCAGACAGCAACTCCAACGGCTGCAGTCAGCCCAGCGCCCCCAGCCACGACCGAAATGGTTCCCTGGACCCTCACCTAGACCACAGAGACACCCCGGTGGCGTACGACCGACCAGCCAAGAGGTGCAGGACGGAGGCCGAGCCGCTAGCCCAAAGTGATGTTGAACCCTCCAGAACGCAAGAGAACTGAAAGCTTCCGGAGTTGGACAGCGCAGGCCCGTAGATGGAGATTTTGGGGTGGGTTTTTTGGCTACTTCTCCACTATTGGGTAGGATTGAGAAGGAGGGGGATGAGGTAGCTGAGCCCCATTAAGCCCTTAAGCGCAGCATCTACTCGGAGCAGTGACTCCCTCCACGATGAGGTTAGAGGTCACTGAAAAACATACCTTGGACGAAACAACCAACCAAACTCCAGCTGGTCCTTCAGCAGTGGAGGGAAGGGCAACGGCCTGATTGTAAAGGAGCACATGTTGGCCTCCCCACCTGCCTACTGACTGCCCCGAGTCCAGCAGAGCTCATCCCAAAGTACCACAGCTCATCCCCACCCAGACCATCGCGTCATTCTGTATAACCTGCTCTTCTACCCATCATCTCTATTCCCTTTTTTGGAGACTGATCTCAAAATTTTGCCAAGAAGTTTTTTTTTCTCTCTCTCTATTTGTATTCGAAGAAAATAAATCACCTGTGATATTTTTTTACGCAAGAGATATTTATATTTTTTAAGAGGAAAAAAATACTATGATGGGTATTTGCTCTCCAAGCCATTTTAGAAAATGGGAGACATGTCGTCGTTTAAAGGTTCATGTACTTAAGTTGTCAAAAAAAGAGGCAAGGTAGGCAAACAAGATAGCTAGGCAGGTGCTGTTGCTGGCTCACTTTAGTTGCACTTTCATTGTATGTTTCTCTTTTTTTTTATTATTGATAAGGAGTGATGACGCAACCTAGCAGCATTACACTTTCGCTCCCCATTTTGGCCACTTCCATGGCGATATACTATGATTCTAAAAAAAATAAACCAATGGGTGAGCCCCCCTACCCCGCAACCCCCCCAGGTTTGTTTGTGTAAAGCAGCTGACATCAGTGATGTCCTGTATTATAACTCATCAGTTAGAAGATCGCTGTATTTTTGGATTTTCATAGTCAGCGCTTTGCTCGTTTCCTTGTTTTTACTAGACAGAATGTCCGTGATTTTTAATGTAAAGTTTGTATAGATTTCTTATCTTGTGCAGTTGGTACACTTTTTGATAACTGTCTTTTCATCTGTCTGTATTTTATGGTCTTCCTTGTATGCTTTTTTGTTGAAGAACTTCTCACCTTTGTTGCTCTAAGATGGGATGTAATAAACAGTAGCCATTCCTTTTTACTGTCCCACTGGCAGCACTTCCCATTCCTCTTTGACCATGCTCCTTCTGAACTGCTGCAAAAATAAAACGACTCATAACTCGTGTAAAAAAAGCCCCGACATAGTGTAATGTGCTGCTTGCCTTTGGTTTGAAAACTGCTCATTCAAAGTGCTCAAAGAAATGTCTGCTCAAAGAAATGTCTGCTCTCTGGCCTCAATAAGTCACTTCAGGGCAAAGGATTCCCAGCGGTTCACACACACACCACTTTGACGTGGGGGCGTGATTTGGAAGACTTTTTTTTTTTTTTTTTTTTTTTTTTGGTA
>OMKZ01017342.1:14020-25240 GCA_900302535.1 Neoniphon sammara
CAGCCTAAAAAAAAAAAACAAAAAAACTGCGAGGAGCACTTGAAGGCAGCATCAGACACAGCTGGCCACATCATTTGAGAGAAGCTCTCCATGTAAAAACAAAGGCAATATTCCAACATCCATGTTCCATAGTCTGTGAAGCCTTCATATTTCAGACACCTTCGATGGCATCTTGCTTACTGTTTGTTGCGTGCTGTAATTATAAATAGTCTGTTGGGATGATGTCCGAAGAGAAGAAACCTTGACTAATGTCAGTCAAGAAAAAAAGCCCATCATTTCACGCACTTTTGAAGATGAACTCAGTGAACTGTGACTGATAAACACTGTAACATCACTGACACCCCCCCTCTCTCTCCCTCTCTCTCTCTCTCTGGTGGCTGATTTGTGCTACTGTGCTGGTGAAGGCATTGAGAGGAGCCTGAATGGCTCCTTTCCCCCAACACCAGGGGCTTACTCAGGCACCAAGGACAGCATAATGGCCTCCTGTCTCCCAGTCGCTGTGTCATCAGTTCCACCAGCCAGACAGCCTGACAGCTTGCTTTCAATGACCAGATACCCATCGCACTGTCTCCCTGTCCCCTCTGTTCAGTCCATACATCCATTAACTCACCATTTCCTTTGTTTTATAGAGCTTAACACTACCCTCAACGGCCAAATATTAATTTCGATGTGTCCATTAATCTAAGCAGTACCTATAATGTATTCATGCTGTATAGTTTTATATAATCAAGTCAAAATTCAGGCACTAGGAGGTGTCTTTGTAATTTGTGAATGGTTTGGACTTTTGCAATATCACTTCCCTTCTGGCTTTTTTTTTTTTTTTTTGCGGTTGTACAAGCATAGTCACAAGGACACAAATTGACACACACTTAGATAAACGCACACACACACACACACACACACACACACACACAAAACACTTCAGCTAGAAACCATGCATTTTCAGCACCCCCATGTGGCCTGTGTTCACAGTGTTTCTCTGGTGTCGGCTCTCAGAAACAGTTAGCTCAGCTGCCCTTTGTAACGTCTTTGCCCTTTAACAATAAATATGCCTGCCACGGTTTTTGATGCTTTTGTCTCCGTGATATACAGCAGCTATGGAAATACAATCTGTAGAAGCTCATATATACCCTATTGTCTGAAGACTATGCATTAGCAATCCACAGCTTTTTGGCTGAAACAACACCAGGCCGTTTACTCTGCTCTATTATTCTATACTTAATGACAATATGAACTGATTCAAAACCAACTTTTTCTCCACCAGTCTAGAGCTGCTGTATCTGGGTGGTAACCTCATCACGGCCATTCCTCCGGAGCTGGCCAACCTGCCCTACCTCAGCTACCTGGTCCTGTGTGACAACCGCATCCAAAGTGTTCCCCCACAGCTCACCAGGTAACCAACATCTACCTAATCCAGCCTGTACTATGTAATATTTTGAGAGATGAAATGACAGCTGGAGAAATATATGGTAATGTGCGTCTTCCTCCTCCCAGGCTCCACTCTCTGCGGTCCCTAAGTCTCCACAACAACCTGTTGACCTACCTGCCCAGGGAGATCCTGAGCCTGGTTCACCTGCAGGAACTCAGTCTCCGTGGCAACCCGCTGGTGGTGCGCTTTGTCAAGGAGATGACCTACGACCCCCCCTCTCTGCTGGAGCTGGCAGGCCGCACCATTAAGAGCCGAAATGTTCCCTACCTCCCCTGCGACCTGCCCTCACATCTGGTGCACTACCTGGACCTGGCCAGCAAATGTCCCAACCCCAAGTGTGCTGGTAAAACACAGATTCTTCTGTCAGTGTATTAGGAAAATGAATGTGTGGCTGGATAAATGGGTGGATTGCTAGAAGGATGAATAGAATTTCAGTGCTGTTGAGAGAAAATTCCATCCTAAAGCACATAATCACGT
This sequence comes from Neoniphon sammara, assembly GCA_900302535.1. NCBI lineage: Eukaryota > Metazoa > Chordata > Actinopteri > Holocentriformes > Holocentridae > Neoniphon > Neoniphon sammara. Next base: position 15,927 of record OMKZ01017342.1, read on the forward strand.
TTTAAGATCTTGGATTGGTGATTTACATTGTGTTTCTGGTGCTGTTTTGTTTTTTGATCTTCTGTTTTTATTGATATTATTATGTTATTCAAATCACTGGATGATAATCTCAGCACAGCTACAGTGACATTCAATAGAAAATTTTTTAACCATCTAAAGTACAAACATTAGCTGTCAGGTTCAGTGCCAACCCCTAAAAATGAAAAAAAATTTTTGTAGACTCAGTGATTTGCAGCGATGTTAATCAAACATACAGGGAGCCCTCACTTCTTTCTCCCATTAAGCTCCGTTGTAGCTTCAGCTGCTCTCCATGTAAATTGCATTTATCCAGTTTACCAATGTAAAAACTGAATTCTAACCTAAGGAAACAAATCGACGCTAGAAACGCAATATAGGCCAACGATGAAGTTTTTCTTCTAATACCTTAAGTGATGTGATATTTCTTTTTCTTTGTATGAATTACCTACCATTCTACCATTCTCCCACTCATATGTGATAAGATATCGTCCTTGTTATTTTCCTGCCTACTTGTGTAGAGTTTATGACATGGTAAGCTTTATGAACGATGTTGAATGATGTTGATGCATGCATCATGCCATACACAACAATACAACCAAACACTGACCTTTGTTTTCCCTGTTCTCTTGGCTCCATGCAGGCGTGTACTTTGACTCCTGCGTCCGCCACATCAAGTTCGTGGACTTCTGTGGGAAGTATCGGCTGCCTCTCATGCACTACTTGTGCTCCCCAGAATGCACGTCTCCGTGCAGCTCCAACCCCCAGAGCGACGCGGAGTCGGAGGACGAGAGCAGCGTGCCAGCCGACCGCCTGCAGAGGGTGCTTCTGGGATAGGAGGAGGCGGAGGAGCCTCTGAAGCTCAGGCCCAGCCCCGTCCTGCCGCTCCTTCACTGAGTTCAGGTGTTTCTGCAGACATGGACATGTTGGACCTTATTACACGCACACCCTCACATACACACACACACACACATAGAAGAACACACACCTGCGTAAGCGTGCACACATGTAAACACACAATTTAACATGCAGAATGTAGCCCTTCCTTCTGTGGCACAGAAAAATACATCAGCCAGTCTTATTTCATGCATTTTGGCCAAGGTGTTTCTGTTTCCTCTCTCACTGCATATCAACCCAGGTGACACAACTGAAAGAAATCTCTTGTGATTTCTCACTCAGCCCTACAGATCTGTGTTGCTCTCGACTCCATCATGGTGTCGGTCTCACAGTCAACATATGGGGGCAGCAGAACTCTTGGTTGGACTGTAAGGGCGAGGGAGCAGCAGAGCTCTTTCCCTTTTCAGGACAGCACACTTTGCCTTTTATATGAGACTTGATGGTTTATTTGCCGCAGCACATTATTCTGCTTTTCCTGAAAGTCAGGATATGAGGGGTTTTTCTCCCAAGTGCCTGAAAACACAAAGCCCGTGTTCCTTTGTTCATCACAAGGCACGGTTTTCCCAAGGGAGACATGCAACAAGATTTCTTGCAAATTTCTCACTCTAAGAAAGTACTAAAGCTGCCATCCCTGCTCCAGTATTAAAACTCAGTGGGCTCTGAAAAAGATGCCAGGAGAAATGTTAGAACTATAACATGAATTTTTCACTGCAGACCACTGCAATGATTAATGAGTGCCTTATTTATGCCATAGTGCAGCTAATATTTTTGTTCAGTTAGGCTGTAAATTATCAAGGTGGAAATTATTTATCCATGTTTTCGTCAGCAGCATTATCCTTGTACCATAATCTTGAAAATTTTGGCCACAGTGACCTATTTGTTTAAAATTAGTTGAAGAAATCTCTAAGAAATCTTGTCATGTCAGCCCAGCCTTACTCACAGGAAGTGGATGGTGGGTGGGCCAGGGTGAACCCCCTCTCCTCCATTCACTGTGTTTGCACAGAAACAATAGCTAGCCAGCAGAACACAATGGCAGCCACTTATGTGTTTATGTGCAGGGCTGTTGGTTTTCCCTGGGCATAAACATATAGATGTGCAATGTGATCTTTTATTTTATTTTTTTCAGGATTGCAATCATCTTTGGACAGAAAACTCCCGTTCATTTCTAATGGGAGATGACTGTTTTCCAGGCTCTTTTGTATTTGTATTCCTGATCACATAACACATGCACAAGAAGAACCCCGGTTGGCTTCTCATTAGACCTTAATATTTAGATAATAAGAGAACGCTCCTTTATGTTACCGTAGCAGCTACAGTAGAGCTTTTTGTATTTGCTAAGTGCCTTACTGATGAAGGTGATTTCTAACACAAAGAAATAGAGTATGAAGAAATGTGATATGTGCACCCTGAAATGTGACAAGATTAACCATTATGCATTAATGAGTCTTTTTTAAGTGATTTTTGCATTCATGAGCTTAACCGCAATGAAGTGAAAATGACTTGTTTTGTAACAAAATGTACTGCTTTTATACAAATCCATTGTCAAGCACACTACATAGTTAACACCAATACTAAGGCAATATGTTTATTGAAGATGACTCGCTGAATAGATGGCACTCATATTGGAAATTATATGTTGGTATATATTAATTTTATGTACTTTTAACTACTCATATAATGTAAGTAGATTGTACAGTATAAAATAATAATAAAGATTGAATTTAATCTCTTAGAAACGTGTGTGAGATGTGATCTTGTGAAAACGTAAGGCCGTTTTGTGAGAGTACGCATATTTAGCACAACAGCCTGGAGAATGTGGGAAATTTGTTTACTGTATTGTATTATCACTTTGGGTTAAACCTCCCATCATGTTAAAATTTTGATTCTGCTTTCTAAAAAAAATGCATTCGTAAGATGTTTCTACATAAGATTTCTAATAAGTTTTGTAGCATTTTCTCCCCAAAAGAGATTCACCACACAGTTACAAAGCCTGAAGTATTTGAGTGTGTGTGTGTATTGTTTGTTTGTTTACAGAAACCATTTCGAGCATTTTTCTAGCTTGAATGTGTCCAGGTTTCATTTGCATATGAAGGTGAGCTCTTTCTGGAGGCTCAATGCAGAGAGACCTCTTCTTTAACCAGAACTACGAGATGCCAGGCCGAGTGCATTCTGCCTCTCGCAATCTGCTAATCCCTTTACATCAGCTGCCAAGGGGCACTAACTGCTTTTTCTCCTCTCTCTTCCCTTTTCAAAGGTTCTCTCCCCTATCTCAGTGTCTTATTCACTCTCTACTTTGCCTCCCTGTTTCTCTCTGCTTAGCAGGCTGGCAAGCGTGATGCTTTTGAATCGCACACGTTTTGTTTGTCTTCAATGGTCTGTTTGACCCAAGTCAGACTCAAAGCTGTGTTCCTGTTTGCTGCAGTGTGTTTCTTTCCACTCGCTTTCACGCGCGTGCACGCAGCATTGTGCTTCTACCAAGAGCAGGCATCAAAAGAGCTCCCCTGTACATTTCATGAAGCGCGCGCGTGTGGAATCATGTTACACGTCAAGATTTGGGTGAACACGCGCGCGCATATGGCCTGCTTTGTATGCTAGAGCGAGGGGATGCTGTCAAGTGCAACCTGAGAGGCAACGCTGATGCAACCGTGAAGTTGTGACTTACAGACGAGGAGAGCAGCGTGTAGGTCAAGAGTCAAACCTCTCAGAGGACACAGCTCATGCAGCTTTTACAAAAATCGAGCAACAAACGATTGAATTTTGGCCTTAGTACACAGGATCCATCTACTGGAGTGGGTTTATACGCAAGGTAGGGATATTTGTTTGTACTCATATTTCTCTAATATATTTCTTCTTCATATAGCATGTCTCTACCATATCTGAAGATTAATTCCATCTGAATGATTTTTGTTCGTTGAATTTCACGGGGCATCGCTTTTTGACCCAATGAACAATACATATTGTAGGGGATCAGTGGATCAAAGAGCGGAGTGCTTTGACATGAGGCTTTTTGGATACTGTAAGCCTTTTATTAGCCTCAGTCAGAGGCATCCAACCATACCAGCCCATATGAGCTCACGCTATACCAAGTGTGCGTTAACGTGCATACTGGACCCCACACATGAAAAGCTTTAAATTTACACTCGCTCGCTCAATTAAACCTTTACACACGACCACCACAGGCCCTCAAAACAATCAAGCGTTGTCCTCACATTAAGGCTGCTAATCTTCACAGGAGGGACTCTGGGGGGGTGAGGTGGGGAGTTCAGGGGAAGGAAAATAAGTGGTGGTATAGTAGTAGGGGGATTATAATCTATTGTTACATAATTATTCAGTTGCTGTAAAGCATTTTGTAGAACCACAATCTTATGTGCGTCTCTTAATTTCTGATCTCTATCTTTCAGTTTTCATTTGGGCTTTTCATCCTGCATCAATCACTTGCTCCTTCACCTCTTCACACACATTAAACTACAAATTCATTAAATGTAATGCAGTCGAACTGATGCTTTGACACTACATTTATCACAATCGGTTTGTTCTCAGGCTCCAACTTCAGCAGAAACACAGCAGCCCCACTGGGGAACTTTCCTACACCTCTGCTAATCCAGGTCCATAGTAACAACACTGGAGGAGGTGCAGCGTTCCAGTGAAGGATTTAGGATTGGGTTTGTTGGCGGGCAAACCTGGGCATGTCATAGGGAAGGGTCCAGACTCTAGCAAGGGCAAGGTGGGGCACGAGGCCGGAAGGGGTTGACGATGCTTCACCTAGAGAAAAACAAACATGTCTAACCACAGAAAACTGCAGATTAAGAAATGGTGGGACTCATTAGCACCCTGTCCTGATGTTGTATCACAGCTGCACAGGAAATTATGCTTCCATGTCAGGAAATGGTGCCTCTGTATTTCAGTGGTGTTTCAGTTGGAAATGGTGAGTCAGTGATTTAGAAGCTTTGTCTGTTATTTGTTTTCTTTGGTGGACTTTTATATCCAGGTGATACATGTGCGCAATATGTGAACGGTCTTGAGTCCATTGCTTTCTATACAGAGTTGGCCAAAATTTCCTATGTTTTTCCTCCTCTTTGTTGACTGTGACTGTTAGTCCCACACCTGCATTAGCTCCGTTTACCATCTTATTGATCATTGTTGATCTCTAATAACCTCAGCAGAAAGACACGTGTCCTGTTTCATGCCATTCACCCTCTTATCCAGCCTCTTCTCTTTTGACTTCCAGCTTTTAAAGCGACCTGCCTGTGTCCTGAGATGAAATATTCAAGCTCCTGGTAATCCAAGCACGGCTGCAGTCCACCTGCCATTCGTGCAAACTAACTTGAAACTGATCTTGAGGAAACATGATAGTGATTGCCACGCTTTGGACGTAACAGAGCTGGCAACACCATTTTGGTGCTTCAGTAGGATGACATTTGATCTGAGCTCACAAGTTAAAATGTTGTGTTTACAGGCTATTGTCCTGTATTCTGCAAAGGTTCATTTGCATGTCAGAGTTTTGTGGTTTTGATATGTTGACAGCTAAAAGTTTATGTACTCCTTATTACTTTCTGTGCTTTTTTGGTTAAGTTATAATTAACAGAAGACCATATTGTAATTTTAAACAGTGCACACATGCCTCCCATCATGCTTCAGATGAAAATTGAGATGCTCCCCTCAGATTTTTACTGTCAACTTGAGGGAACCCAGTTGCCAAGGTCCATCACAAGCCTTTCTCTCAGGACTTGGCTTGATGTTGTTTAACAGGGCAACCTTTTGTTCTTCAAGATATAACAGCAGAGTGTGGCGGGGTGCCTGCCAGACACACAATAATACAGAAAAAAAAACTGCAATTAACTGAGTGTGTGTGCAAGTTCCCTGCACTCAGTCACCTACATGGAGACTGGTTTTGGGGTCTGATGACTGGATGAATGACTATCCAGATATTCTTCTATCCGCTGATCATCTTGCTGTCTCTGTATCCCCACACACAGCTGTCAGTGGTGGTGACACTCCCTTGTCAGGAATGACCCTGTGCACAGGCTCACACTGTAAATCTCTGTGACGTCTTAATAACACCTTTATGCCTCCTGTGGCTGACGAAACAAATGCAGAAATATTCGTGCCAGCTCACTTCACACAGGGAGTAGCTCTCTGTCTTTTTTTTAAAAACATTATTCAGTCTTACCTTCTCCAAACCCGCCGGCCTATTTTGGCAAATGTGCAGCTGTCTAACAGAGGTCTGACACTGGAAAAGAACAATTGAGGTGTGTTCTGTGTTTCTCTTTCCATTAAAACAACAGCTGTTATTCAGTGCTGTTTATTTGTACTGTGAGGGCAAACGCCCCTTGTGTGCCACCCTGTCCCACACGCCACCCCGTCCCCCGGGGCCCCTCCGACATGCTGCACCCACTGTCACACTGCCACGGTGCCACCGGGCCATATTCTGTCACCACACTCTGAAAATGATTTGTATCCGTATTTTGCCACAGGAGACAGTACCGGCCTATCGTGACTGCTCTGTTCCCTTTCTTTCTTTTAGGTCTTTGTTCATTTGAGTGTCTGTGGGTTGAGAGAGAGAGAGAGAGAAGGTGTCAATGTACTGCAGCATTACCCTCCGTGGAAGGTGTAATGTCAGTAGTTTGTGCAGGAATTTTCAAACTTTCATGTTGCTCACACCCAAGTTGACTGTCATTAACCTTTGCATCTTCTTTTGAAGTGTATTATAAAAAATTATAAGATATTTTTGTTTTAAATTGTATTGTATGGTAGCATTACATTGATTAGATGACATATTTGAACACTGACAAATTAATTAAAAGTGTGTGATTAAAACTAAATAATGTTAAAATAATCGCCCATACATTTTTATATCTGTTATGTAAATGTAACAATATCTCGTGAATCAAATTATGGTGAAAATATAGTAAAACTTCCTCATTTTGCTGAGGACCCCCTGGAAGCCCCTTTTCGGTCCCTACGGGGATCCTTAGACGCCACTTCCAAAACCACTGAATTAGTGTGTAGGCGATTTTTCTCTGATTGGTAAAGGTGTACACACACACACACACACACACACGCCTCCCTCCTCCTGTTCAGTCTCTCTGCTGCTGCGCGCTCATATGAAAACTCCGGTAGTCTGGTTAACTTTTCCTGAGTGACATAATCTCGGTCCGTGGCCACAGAATTTCACGAACACATCGACTTGGATTAATTGCAGGTGTGTAGCTATGGGACCAGGACATCGTGGTGGATGATAATATAAATAAAACTATGAGATTTGTGCGATGGAGCCAAAAGCAGGACGAGGCGTTGAGTCTCTCGATGCGCTTTGGAGATCAAGGTTGGTTCTTTTAGACTTTCCTTTTTACTTAGTTTTTTCATCAGACTGTTTTTAAGAAGTTTGTGTATATCCGATTATTTTTTTTTGACATATTGATTAGACATAGACTCAAGCAGAGGTGTGAACAGAATTATTTGCACATCTCTTTCATCAAATAGCATTGCGTAAATTAACGGATGAACTCGTTTCTAATAGAGATTAAGACGCTTATGATGCATTTATTTCACACAGAAGCAAGATCACACTGCATTTTACACATTAATCAACTTGAAACATTACAAGCGTTTTCAGTATTTACAACATCAATAAATTAATTGTAGTACTCCCATAGGGACCGTGGTAGCCTAGACCTAATTTTATGGTGATCTTGTCATATAGGGCGTCTATATATTTTTAATTCAATGGTACTACTATTTTTATGGAACATCTTAAGAGGAAAATGACGAAGGCAGGTGATGACTGAGAAATACTCAGCACCATGTGGTCAGAAACGATTTTGTGCGTCGGGACTGAGGCGGGATTGCTGCGCCAATAATTGCATTCTCACTCCTGATCAGCTTATAGAATAAAGTACTAAACGGATTAGTGACAGAGCTGGAATGTTTCAATATTGGCCCTGAACCGGGGTGTAACTTTGCATTTGCGTTGGGCCAGCAGCACCCGTCGTTACGCTAATCTTGAAAGAGAGACCGGGAGATTGACAGGACAATGAATAGATTTAACTCCATTTTTTATGAAAGAAGTATTGTAAAGGCCATTTAAGACTCGAGTCTGGCTCCGTGAGCCTTGGGGCATGACAGTAATGGCTACTATACGCATAATACTTAAATAAATGAAAGTAAAATGAGACTCAGTTTAAAGACAAGCCCACGGGCGCATGAACAAGTGAAAGCTAAGCTGTGCAGGTTGTTGGCCCGCCCTAGATTTAGCTAAGACATTTTGCTGTCTTCTCCCAAGGCCACAGGTAGCTCAGGAATTACTTGTGGTTAGCTTTCAGGACTTCAAAAGACAAAGACACTCCTCATGACTACCCTGAACTGTCAAAACATGTCCGTAAACCCGAGTCAGGCCTGGGGATGGGCCTTGTTCTCCTTCTTGCACAGTGACCCCCGTGGCTGGATGTTGACCCACCTCTGTTGACCTCTGCAGGGAGGCTGGCTTTTCTGCCTAGCTGCAACTTACAGAGACAGGATTTTGAAAAACTGGCGGAAATGCCGCTCTCCACCGTTTATCCTGTGGGAAGCAGTACAACTGTGATCTAAACTTGGAAACTGACGAAAGGACATGAAGCAGGAACTCCAGACATTTCCCAGATATGCTGCCCAGGGAGACTCATTGTTCTGTTGACACCATTAGGCTATTAATTTTTGGAAATGGGTCATTGTGCGCTCTGCTTCATTACCAGCACCTACAAGGCCATTCACATAACTTATACTGTGACTGATCTATGGGACTTAGAGAAGATCCTCTTAGAGACAGCTTGTCTTATGCTGAATAGATTATGTTTCCGCGCAACCCCCCAATCTAATCATACTCTCAGTTACAAGTTTGATTTGTTTTGACTGACCTAATTCAGACAGTTGATTTCTCACTCTGATTTGATGGAATCCCATCATCCACCCATCCCAAAGCCCTAGAGGTATCTTAGTCATTCCACAGACAATGACTAGGCACGTAATGCACAGTAACGCGCTACTCATGTAAACACACACCTGTCTAGAAAGTAACTGTACCGAAACCTAACGGCTACACTTACTGTATGTAGGCCTTAAGTTCGACATGTGACTGAGTCATCACAGACCCACGAGTCTGTGGAAGTCCCAGCTCAGACTATCAGGTGATTCTGTGCTGAAAAATTAAAAATGTAACATGTCAGTGCAGCACGGGCATCCTCATAAAAATGCCTCAAGTGTTTGTGGCAGAGTGACAAGTATTGTTTAGGGATACTGTTGAAATTTTATGTCTTGAAAGACATAATAGCTGGTTGCAGCTCATAAGGCCCTCAGCGAAATTAGGAATGATAGCTTTAGTATATGACTCTCTCTCTCTCTCTCTCTCTCTCTCCCTCCCCCTCCCC
>OMKZ01017350.1:0-12897 GCA_900302535.1 Neoniphon sammara
GTCGGACGAGGAGCCCGGGGAAGTCTGCACCAGCGGCCGCAGCGACTCAGCCCCCAGGTAGCTGATGGCGCTGTTGATGGCCTGGTCGATGACATGAGGCTGGATCAGCTCCCCTGTCCCACCCTCGAAGGAGAGGTCGGACAGACGCTTGTCACCTGAGGGGTCAGAGAGGGAGAAGAGAAACGTGACGGTCACACTGATGTACATCACATACTGTGCACCCTGTGACTTTACCCTCTGGATATGGTACCTGTTTCTCTCTAGGTTATATAATTTAGTTTTTGGTATTAATATCACTCATTGTTGTTGGCTCTGTCTGTTGTATGGTCTCACATTATCCACAGCAACTTTAGAAGATGTATTTTTCTTCTAGTTTTGTAATAACATTTGTGCAAATGATGAAAAACATTTTCTTAACAAGCATTAAAAGGTATATGGCTAAACAATGTCAGAAATAAATTAAAGGCACAAATGCGATCAAACTGCATATAGACTATTGCATTTACTACGCTACATTAGGCTTGGGCAATATCCAAAATTTAATATCACAATATTGCCTTGTCACTATATTCAATATTATTGTGATATTTCAATGGGAAGGATTATTTGCCCAACTCAACATTTCAAAAAATCCATTTATTTTATTCTAAATTCTAAAAGAATTATAAAACATAGTCTACTGTGTAATGTGTACTGTGTGTAAAAATGACAAAACTGAAAATATTGTTTTTGGTTGCAAATATCGCGATATTTGATATTATCGGATATCGGCCCAAGCCTACAGTGTGTGCATTCTGCAGAGCCGGGGTGGCAAAGAAAAATGCACCACTCTGTGATATAAAACACGCTGCAGCTTGACCTACACAGCTCTCACAGGTGCAGTTACATTTATTTTCAGCAAAAGAAATGTCAATGTTGATATACAAAGGAAGCAGACTTCAACCCTTACCCACAAACTTCTGTGGCATAGTGCTCTTACGTTTAGCTACATTATTAGCTAGTCTGTCTAGCACCAAGGCTCTGTCAGATCCCGTCTGGCTTAAGTCTTCCCTCTGCTCATTCTGGTTGCTTTCTTCCTTTACTACTGGAAAGCAAGACAGAGAAGTAGATTTCAGAGTCAAAGTATGTTGAATTTGATCTGTTCATAAGTGATGAATTGGTGTAAGAGGGCCTTGTCTGTCAGTAATAATACATGCCTGACGGTGTTTTCCTCCCACAGATTGGACTATTCTGACCCATGTCAAGCACTTGGTCTGTACTTGTAGTATTTGTTCGTATTCACAGAAAAAGTATAAATGTATTTTTTGGCCTCAAACCAGAAGTCTATACTACATCAACACCACACATTTTTACTCGTTGGTGTATTAGTGGGGTAATTTGGTTTATGACTCCAGAGTAAAAATGAAGAATTAAAAAACTTTTTCAACTTAAATGCAATAATAATAATTAAATTCAGAATAATTACAGAGACTCTGCATGAGCCAGTGTCCTTCTTAAAACTATATTTAAATATAAATGAGATGAGTTTAGCCTTACCTGTTGGAGCATTTTGTAATGGCAACATTGTGAACACGGTACACTGACGCTGCATGCACAGCGAGTGCTACGTTCAGGTTTAAATAGGTCATCAGTGGGTGGAGGTGAAGTGTGCGTCCCGTGAGGCACCAACCTGTGTAGATGCTGTTCTGCAGCCCCATGCACTGGAGGTAGTTGTGACATCGCTCCTTGTGCTCCTCCAGAGAACTTCGCTGCTTGTAGCTCCGCCCACAGTAAGCACACTTGTGGGGTTTTCCAACTACAACAAATAACAAAATAGTAAAATGTGTGCTATCTAACAATAAAGTAATTATCCTTTAAATACATTTCTCCTTTATTACAATTTATCACCGACTGATATAACACAATAGTGATTAACCTTATTTCTAGTTCTAAACACTCAAAGTCTGAAAGCCCTTTACCAGGACAAATCCTGCAAATGCAGGAAAAAATCCTCTGTTGCACAGAAAGGGATTTTTGCATTTTATTTTTCCAGTTTGTTTGGAATAAATAGAACTGGGTAAATTGTATGAGCAGCAATTGCCACCACCAAAGAAAAGAGTGCCACCTGCAGACACTCAAAGTTTATTGACAGAAATCAGTGGACGCCACAGTACTGGAAACACTGCTTGACTGACAAGTGATTATACAGCAATCATTGTGTGATTGACAAAGGAAGTGCTGTGCAGAAACATCACACCAATGAGCGTTTAGCACCAGAGATGGAAACCAAAAAAAAAAAAAAAAAAAAAAAAAAAGTGGCGGATTGCCACTTTAATGTTGACTCAACAAATTATTTAATGCTGCTATGAATGAAATTTCAAAAATACAACCATTTAAACTTAACTTTAATTTATTTGTCAGTCAATGCAACTCCAATGAGAAACATGTAGACACAATCATCAAATTAAGTGATTATTTCCCTTCAACTGAGTCTAAACAGTCCTCACTTAAATCAATGATGCACAATTTTGATTACTGCAGCTTTAATGCAGGCTATACAACTGTTCTGTTTTCAGTCAAATATTTCATTAACAAAAACTTATTTAATATTTACGTAAAAAGTGTCATCATATCTACACCGTATCTACTTACTGTACAGTGCACAACATATCATGCCATTTGTAAACATCTTGGTCCAGAGTGATGATTACCATGAGTACATATGTTTGGGTGACACCAGTATACTCACCAGAGTGGGTGCGCAGATGGCCAGTCAGGGCGTCCCTCCTGCGACAGGCGTAGCTGCACAGGTGACACTTGAAGGGTTTCTCCCCCGAGTGCAGCTTGATGTGACGCAGCAGGTTGCCCTTCTGGGTGAAAGAGGCTCCGCACTGGCTGCACTGGAAAGGACGTTCTCCTGAGGACAACAAGACACACACACACACACACACACACACACACACACACACACATACATGCATACAAACACACACGTGCATACAAACATACACACATACACAAGTCACTGTAAAGGAGATCCTACACAACAGGGTATAAAGGCTATTTGGACAGTCTGAACATGAATAAATGTGTTAAAATGCACTGCACATGAAAACAGTGAATCTAAACAATGAAACAAATACAAAAAAAATGTTTTGACTGGGATGGAAACACTTGAAGAAATGCTTACATTATACTACACTTATACTACACTGTCCCATTTTGTTTCAGTATAATTTAGTAATAAATTGTATCTTTATTTTCTTTTTTGTTTGTTTGTGGTGTATCTGAATCTTATTGAGCTGCATCATAGTTCAGCAGTTTTCAAAGTAGGGTCGGGCAACCTCCAGGGTCTTTGAGGGGCCTCCAGGGAGTCCTCAGCAAAATGAGGAACAGTTTATTTTCACTGTCATTTAATTCTTTAGAATTTTTTGTCATAGAAAAATATATGAGTATTATTTTCTATTATTATTTTAATGCTATGTTTTAATCTCAGCACTTTAAATCTATTTGTCCATGTGTCCATATGGCTTCTAAATAACGTAACACTTAACACAAACCAAGTTATCTTTTCATATCAGGGCTTCTGGGACAAAATCACTTCCAATAGGAGTACGCAGCTTAATGAAAGTCAACTTGGGGGTCTGGAGTATGAAAAAGTTTGAAAACTCCTGTCATTATGAATTCAAAGGTCCTTCTTCATCGCACTACTTTCCCCTAAGCTCATGATGTTTGATCCTGTCACTGACAACATAAAAGCAGCAACAGCCCAAAGCCTTTGTCTTAAGTCAAAATGTGGATGGGAAAACGGCCCACTGCTATGTGAGCGTGGGGTCGCTGCACTACAAGGATCCCAGGCGCCAGAACAAGCTGGATGATGGAGCAGCTCCGGGGCAGAGAGCGATCCAACAGCCTGGGAGGGTTTCACAGCAGAGTGACACTCCATCTCTCTCCATGCTCCCCCTGCCCCACCGACTTCTGGCGCTCTGATCGAACAAGAGCCTTTCAGACTCAGCCTGCCAGTTCTGTAATGCACCATTGCCTAGGTCAATTTGATCTGAAAATCTCATTTTTTCCTCTTCTTCGTCTCTAAAATAAGAGCGGCACATCACAATGCAAATTCAGCCTCATTTGAATAAAGCGAAGGAAACACTTTGTGTTGAGAGCCAGTCTTCCTGATCAGCGCTTCTGGAATAAACCAATATCCAGCCTCTCCGAGTGTTGTGGCATTCTGTGAGAACGTTTTAATATGGCTTTTTTTTCAAAGGCCCCCCATAAAATAAGAGTCACCAGTGAAGCAGCAAAATATATAAAAAAGGAAACTCATTAAAAATGCATTTCAGGAGCAAAGACTCACCACAGAATATTTTCGATTTAAATAGGAGGCACTTCATTATATCTTTTATTGTACATTCTTTTGCATTTACATTAGTCTAGTGTTCCTTTCTTCCATTTTGGGTTTCATTAGTTTCTAAAGCTTGACAGTTAAGTGCCTTTTTCAAAAATGTTCCCCACCACTGGTTTGGGTTCATTACAATAGAATATCAATTTTGAAATTTGAAAAACTTTTAATAGTCAGATAATTGTCATTTCATGGAGATTCCATTTAATTGCGGCAGATATCCTGTTTCTCAACTAAGGGCATGTTTTTGGGTTTTTTTTGGACCGAGTTCATCTCTTTTACTTTATCACACAACAATTTGATCAGCTGCTGTTGCTTGTCATGTGGTAATTCAAAATCATTTAGAGAACAATAATAATTGCTAATGGTATTCTCAAAGTCTATTTCACGCACCATAGAGAGGTCTATATACAGCCAATTGCATGGATGCAATACAACTACAACTCACTGCAAAGAGAAGTATAAAGTCTAAGGTTTGGGTTTACTTTTAAGAATTTATAATTACAAGTGTGTATGCAGGCTCTACTACAAAGAAGAGACAGTTATAGTGGAGTCTACACTGTGATACTGCCTGTTTTTTCTACCTGAAACACTGCAGGTTTAACTTGCTGCAGGTGCATAAAAGGAAAACCTTTTTAGGGAATAAGACCTGAGACAAAAATAGGCAAGAGAAACTACAAAAATGCTCTAAAAATGGCTAAAGGGGAGGAGCCACAGCAGACACCCAGCTTCTCAGCCCTTCTACCCCTCATCCCAGAGACTTCCTCCATCATTACTAACAGTGAACATGGGTGCAAAGGAAGGGCAAGAAGTATCGCAGATGGCTTACCAGTGTGGCTTCGCTTGTGCACCATCAGCACATTGGGGCCAATGCAAACTATCCCACAGATATCGCACTTGAGCTTCCCGTTGGGCAGCCGGATACCGCCGGCCGAGGAGAAGGCCTTGGTGTCGGGGCTCGGTTGTGAGCCGTTCACTTTGGCCCCCGAGGCATCGATCACGCGCAAGTCTTCCGCGCACTCCTCCTCCTCGCCATTCATCTCACAGGCCAGCCCATTCTCCTCATCACTGCGAGCCTCAACTTTAATGTTACAGGCTGGAAAAGAGGGCAGGGGGCCACGGTTTAGAATACGAGCATGGTTCTTTTAATAGATTACATGCCACTACATATGAATTTATAAATGCACTGGGAACCTGGCTTTGTGTCCCTTTCATTTGGTTTGCTGTGACTGTGTTTATGGAGACTGGCAAGTGTAATCCCCAGCTATGTGACTGAACTTTACAAATCCACATGATGGAATTTACTCTGACTTTATTTTGGTTAAATGTATTTATCAGTAGACTAATCACTCTGTTAGTGTGACTCTGTTTATTCCCTCTTGTTGTGCTGCCATTATCAGGTGGAGACAACATGTATTAGCAATGCAGTGACCCTACAATAAAACCAGATCTACTGTAGGCCTACAGTGGCTCTGTAACAACAAATTTACTGCAGAGTATAAATAGACATTTCAGTGTCCTGGGATGCTACAACAGAACTTGAAAACTTCCTCTGATATTTCATGTGAAGATTTGGTCAACAAAGATATTTGATAAGATTACCACACACACACACACACACACACACACACACACACACACACACACACACACACACACACACACACACTAAATATCAATTAGCCAGCTTGCATATTTAAACTGCATGCTCTGAATGTAATTTGACAAGTCCA
Organism: Neoniphon sammara; assembly: GCA_900302535.1. Taxonomy (NCBI): domain Eukaryota; kingdom Metazoa; phylum Chordata; class Actinopteri; order Holocentriformes; family Holocentridae; genus Neoniphon; species Neoniphon sammara. The sequence goes on from OMKZ01017350.1 coordinate 6,115, forward strand.
TTAAGTAAGCAAAATATATTTATGGAGGATACAGAGGTGGAGAGCTTAAGTCTCTGGTGTGAAGATGTCGGCGATGGGATGAGGAAATGCACAGAGCATCTCACACCATCACACTTGTGTAAAACAAATGACAGCACAAACAGGAAACAGAGACACAGGAAACAGTGCGAAACCAGGGACGGCAGCGGTATGTATCAGAGCAAAAGAGTATGATGAACACGCACACAGAAACACACAAAAACACACACACACACACACACACATAGGCCTAGATGCCTTTTCACAATCTTGTGCATGTGAGGGGGTCTCAGCCTGCCTGACTCTTGAGAGCTATCGTGTTTGAGAGAATATGAAGTAAATACTGCGCGACCGATGAATGATAGTTATTATCGGTGGAGCTATTTTAAAAACTCATCTGCATTCGATCGCATACGTTTCCAGATCTTTGTGATAAACTGCCAGCTCCCTCTTTTCCCACCAGAGCGCTTTAGAAACGTTTAGAAACGTTTAACAGAACTCAAAATCTTGCAAGTCCCACAGCTACTAGCCTGTGGTTTGCATGTCATGGTGGCAGCCTGATTTCCTCATGCCTCTACCTCTGTTTGTACAACTGAAGAGGAAGAAGTGGACATCATGAAATAAAGGAATCCATGGAAAAGGGGAAGCTTCAGAAAGAGGGCCTGTCTAACCGAAATACCAAGAATTATGGAGAAGTGACAGAAAGGGAAGCACAAGCAAGGAATTGTAAAACAGCCTGTAACTGAAACGGGCTTTTTGCGGGAGGCTTGTTTTTTACTGAGACACACCGAGGGAACAAAACTCCAATAAGACATGATTCACTCAGAAAGCAGGGGGAACACAAATATGAGAACTAATGGCATGGGATCACAAGATCTTTATGACTTTTTTGTGTCAGGTTAAATTCACATAATCACATCGGCCATTCCAGCACAATGCTATCACAGTTTCATTCGCTGTTAAAGCAATAATCTGTTCATATTCGCACTGTTTATTTATTTTATTTTATTTTATTTTTTTTTTTTTGGTGTCTTTTTGCTGAGCAGATGAGATAAGAGAGATACCAGCCATGTGTCAATACTATAGAGGCTGCGCTGCTGAAATGACACAGCAAACACAAAGGGAAGGCAAGGCCATGCTTCTCACTGTATTAAAACAAAATGTCATTCAAATTCAGTTAAGGCAAGATAGCAGACAAGTTGCCTTTTCAATTAGACTGATTCCTGGGCAGAATTTTGTATAAACCTGTGACAAAGCAGGCTGTCACTGGCCATGTTTACATCTACTTCAAAAGGTGATTATAATGCAATGAAGGCAGTAATGCAGGTAAGGCAAACACCAAACTCTGATTAAGTTAGTGCCGTGTTTACACCTCAGGGTAAACTGCGGCATGAGTCCAGCTCATTTTGTTATTTGGACCCCGAAGAGAATTGTAATTTTCCTTTGGGCGGCAGGAGTCAACATTTTTGGAGACTGGAGAATTTGGAGGAAAAGAGTTTGTTTTGCCTATTGCACGACATGGTAATGCAGTTTCAGTTTTTGGTCAAGTTTCACTTATGTAAATAGGATTATTATGGAGAGGTGTCAAATTATGGGATCACATAAATAGCTTAATATGACTATTGCCTAACTTAGCGGCTTTCAAAGTGTGGTCAGGGGATCCCCGGCGAACCTTGAGTGATGACTTCAACATTATGCTTTAATCTCACCCCTTTCAATTGATTTTTCAGTGTTCAGGTATGACATGTAACAACTAAATAAACCAAAGTATATTTTCATATCAGGGTTTCTATGGCAAAATCACTTTAAATGGCTTAATGAAAGTCAACTCAGGGGTCCAAAACATGAAAAAAATATGATAACCCCTGGCCTAACTCACAATATTGGCCATAGTTACATAATTGTTCTGCATGTTTAAACACAGCCACTGATGCAGGAACAAATCTTCAACCATAGCCTTAAAGCACGTGTGACAAAGGTCGCAAAGACACGGCATAGTCTAACGTGGATGCATACAGACAATCTTGTGTATTGTCTTCAGATAAGGCGTACTGGCCTGAGTCATTTCACATAACAATAAGGCTTTGAGGTCTGAGTCGACTGGTGATCGGTTGTTTTGACCCTGCTAACGCTGCAGCTGAACTAGGCAAAGGGAACCACAACTGCGGGGCTGCAGCTTCTCATGGATATGGGGAAGTTGTGACTAAACTGGGAGTAGGAAGAAGGGCTTTTACTTTATATCATGTTTGTCACGGTCACACATCCTGATTTGCTCGTTTTGGGAAGCAAGTATCAGATCGCACAGAGGACAAACACAAAGATAGCAATAAAATGGCTGTAACTCGATGTGGGTATAAATGTTATCCTCAGCTTATAGATAAAATGGTCTCTAATAATAAAATAATTGATGGCACAGTGTAACTAAAAGGCAACAAGGACAAATATTAATATTACAATATATGTCAGATATGGAAAATTAATGCAAGCACTTTGGGCACAACAGGAAGAAATTAGCAAACCACTCTGGCAGAGGTAGGTGACAGATAGGAAGGAAGGTAGCATGTTTGTTAGTTCTTGTATGCAGCGTGGAAATACAGGGAGCCTGGTGGAGGTTCCTGTTACAGACTTGTGCTGCCCTCACTGTGTGAATATAGCCCAGTGTGCGAGGCAGTGGAACCACATGTGCTAAACCACGGCAGCAACACACTCGACACGCCTCGCTGTCGATAAGGAACACCAAAAACACAGTCTGCTTTTCCCCCTCACACTTTTTTTTTTTTTTTTTTTAAACTTGTCTCCACGTTTTCGGGAACTAGGCAGTCTAGCTTTCATATCTCCGAAATAGCAATGCCTTTTTTGCCTTCTGATTCATTCACACCGAAAGAGAAATTGTTTGACTAAGATGTTATGGTGGGTCATTTTACCCTTTTGAACTTCAGTGCAAACTTGGGTGAAACTGTATTTGCCAAAAAAAAGGTTTTTTAGCCTGCTTGGAGCACCAGATGGACAGATTAAGTCTCACAAAATTATATATTACGAGTCTTTAGAAAATTGCAGGTTGGAAATAATTTGCCTTTCTGTGACTGACAATTTACCTGTTAGAGCCTCGGCACCAAGGGATAATTTGGAATGAGAAAAAAAACAAATAGGATAGACTTTGTTTGCCTTCCTCGGGACTGGGTTTACATTTGGATTCCAGCTCTGTAAATTTACAATTTAATTACTGAAAAGATGTCGATCCCTAACAGTGAGGACTTATCTGGAACAGGAAACAACCTGGCTTTGAGGTTTTAAGCTTTCGATACTTTGAGGTCTCGTGTCCCACATATAGCCCCCTCCGCTTTTGCCTTTTTTTACTACAGCGCCCTGAGCAGCACATGATCCTGGGTGATAATTATAACTCTCTGATACATTCAGGCTTTATCAGAGAGCCAGAGATGCATAGATACAGCAGACACTTCCCTTCTCTCTCTGCTCTTTTCTCTCTCTAACTCTCCTCTCTGTCCCTGTATGAACACACACACACACACAACCACACAAAAGTGACTATATCTATAGGAACAGAGACACATATATACAGTCACACATCCACCCTGCCCTGCCTCTTTTGTCTCTCAAATTTGTTTCAGACAATATTCCTGGCCCTGAGTGAAAGTCGATCAAACGTTTGAAGCATTTCCCCTTTGACTATTTCCCTTTTGTTGCTTCATGCCCATCAATCAGCTGAAATGACATGAGCACGGCTGTATAAAGTGTGAATGTGTTATTATGTATTATGAGGCCTTAAATTAATAGCCAAGCCTTGTAGGACTAAACACACACTCCGCCTAAATTAATCTTATCAAGTTACAAGTGTTAAAAGTAAGTTTTCAAGGTCCCTGTGTGTGTGTGTGTTCGGCTTGGTGCGTGACAACTCGACAGTTGTAAAGGTAAAGAGGGAGCATGCGTAAGTGTGTAAGTGTGTGTGTGTGTGTGTGTGTGCAGGTGTGTGACCTATGTGGTGTAGTGATGTGCTGAGCTGATCTCCTCTCTTGGCCCTGTTCCTGAACACTTTATCTCCAGGAGTGTTGAAACTGTCTGATGGCAAGCCTCTTCTCAGGAAACTCTGACACATCCTATTACAGTTTCCTCTCACATCTTATTTGTGACTCTGCGCAGCTTCACACAACTTCACGGCTTATCTTTGCCCTCATCTGGATAAGTGGAAAAATACTGGTGTGATGGTTGAATTCAGCGAGACACTTTTAAGTTTTTTGCCGTAGAGTAAAACATGGAAATATTTTCATAATGAACAACCTACAGATTAAATTTCCCTCTCTAACTTGTCTGCTTGTCTTTGTCTATTTCTCTTCCTTTGGTATAGAATGTTAGGGGAAATCAATAATGTTTTTTAATCTCACCAATCTGCTTCATGCATTGCAAAAATCCCAAGCTTAACAAATCATTTGGCCTCATATTCAGTCTTAAAATCTTGCTTTTCATAAAAAATCTGCCAGTGGGATGAGGTAATCCCACTTGTTTCCAATGCAGTTTCACTTGTTGCAGGGATTTTCCGGTGAACAAGTACAAATATGCTGAAACTAGGCAGAATAAGGCAGATCAGCCCACTGGGATAAAAAAAAAAAAAGATGCTTAATTCAAGAAAATTTGGAAAACAAGTTGATTAGTGTGAGAAACAAGTGGGATTATCTCATCCAACAGGCCTATTTTTTCTTTTCACAAGATTTTAACACTGAATATGAGACTAAATTACTTGATGAACAAACAAACTACAATTTTCTAGCACAGATATCATGCAGAAAAACTACAAAATAATAATTACATCACATGAACGCTGCATGTAACATCTGATTGATCTCACTGTCATGTAAAACTGATTAGCTTTTAATGAACCATAATGATCCCAAACCTCCATCTTAAACAGTTTCCTGGTTTCTGACATGCCACCCATGTTAAGAGGGTTGAGATAAATATATGCCACAGATGTGGAACCTCTAACACGTTTCATCCTTATTTTCACCATGATATTCCCTGGCTTGATGTTCACAAACTCAAATCAAGGCCACATTAGCAATTCCTTAAGATTCTGCTTATTAATGACATGCCATGGATCAAAGAGCTTCTTTTTTTTACCTATTTTTTTTGCCAATGACCTAAATGTGTCTCTTTGCAGCAGTAAATTATTTTTTCCTAGGGATTTGGAACACCGAATAGCTCCCAATGGTAGTGTATGGGATTAAGTTATTAAAACATCACTATGCTTTCTTTGATATTATGCTTTTGATAGAGGCATTGCTTTCATTTAGCCAGTTCACTTTGATTTGGAGGTTGTGGGTATGTACTCATTTTTGTTGGAAAACACTTTTTTTTATTGCTGCTTCATTGGATTAACTGAAACTAAGTATTTTATTACACATCACTGATTCAAAATAAATCAAATTACAAACTACTTACAGAGTTTGTTTACAAAAGCATATATCTCTGTTATGTTTTTTTCCCCTGATAATATCAATCAAACAATCATACTAGTAGGCTAAAGCTTAGGCATTGGCTTTTACATCAAAATTTTGGATACTGAATTCAGAAAGTGTGAAGCGTTACGTAGAGTCATTTCACTTTTGTTTTATAAATGGAATTTGTCTGTTTTTGCAAGCGAACTCTTCTCATTTATTCATTCATTTTTAACCCTGATACTGCTTTACTCTTTGGCTTGCACAAGCACTAATAATGCTCTGACTGATCGTGGGTGCGTTTGGAAATGTTCCTCCGTACCTTTGTCCCCTCTGTTGTTCTGCTGGTGGGCGGAGCTTGCTGACAGGTCCTCTGGGACGGCCATGGGCTCCTCCGCCTCTTCAGACGCATCGTTGGCAGGGGGGCTGTCCCTGCCTGGGGAGACACACACCAGCAAACACCCATCACTCACCGCACAACCCCTCAACGTGTCCCATTCAGGAGGAGCAAAATTACCTCCGGGTGGTCTGAGAGCTGTTTTAGGCCTATTGTGTATCTACTTTCTACTCTCTACGCCTCAATCCCTCAATCATGCAGTCGGCAGGCTTTTACCTGGCATCTGGGCCATTTCCTGGGCCTCCTCTGTCTCCATTCGGTGCAGGTACTCTAATGGGAGAGAGAGATGGAGATGTAGATGTGTGTAAGTTTAATCAAGAGCAGGCTGAGGAAACAACATTATAAAAAGCCAGAGCAGACTAAAGGATGTACTCTCTTCGTGTGACTCCGTCACCTCGGCAAGATCACTCTTGTCACAGCTGCAGACACACCACTGTCCCCAACATTACATTACAAAGAATTACAGACAATTTCATTACGGGTCTGACAGAGAGACTGGGCTTGGAGAGCGGCTGGGCTCTGTCTGATGGGCCTGCCGGTAGCGGGGGGTTGCTGGGAATGGGCTTTCAGACCACATTTGTTATTTATTGTTAATTTCCTGCCACGTAATCATCCAAAAATGCAAACTGACTGCCGCAAAATTAAGCAGAAAATTAACTGGCCCCCAGGTCACCGAGGATGCGGGTGTTTGCCGTGCCCAGCTGATCGGCGCTCGTGTTCTCTCTAATTTACTGAGCATGCATCGCTGAGCCCGCGGCCTGAGCGGAGACGCATGCAAGCCACAATCAGAGACAAAGAGAGGGGAGGAAGAGGGAGAGAGAGAGAGGGAGAGGGGGGGGAGAGAGAGGGGCCACTGAGGCTGCAAGAAAAACAGAGGCAGAGAGGTAGATGGCAAAAAGTCAGAAAGTGAGAAAGAGC
>OMKZ01017350.1:16922-29073 GCA_900302535.1 Neoniphon sammara
GCCCGGCCGAAAAGCGCGGTGTAAGTCACTTTACCTGCTATTCCTTGAGTTTGCAGTATGAAGTTCTTCCAACTCTCCCCGGCTCCATGTGCAGAAGGTCGCAGCGCCGCGGCGGCCCCATGGAGCTGCGCCCTGGGTCCCTCCCCTCTCCACTGCACTTCCTCGTTCCAGCCCAACATGTCTATGTCTCTGTGCTCGACTGAGGCATTTTGCTTGCTTTTATCCACAGGCCGAGTGTGCGCCGGGGAGTCGAGGCACCAAGCCCTTGGCACTTGCTTTGTACCGTGCCAATAAAAGCTGACACCCAGTAGACCATTACTGGCAGCCATGCATGAGATGGGATGAGGCGCGCAAGGAGAGTGGACCATTCATTGTTTATTTATTTCATTCTCGCTGAGGAAACGGATGGGGGGACTCCTCACTTGCATATTGGGCAGCTCCCCTTCTGTCACCTGTTCTGGCACGCTGAAGCAGTCCATGAAATTAACACAACTCCTTTTTTTTTCCACATAATGAGATTTTTTTTCTTTCTCTTCTGGTTGCACTATGTTTCATCCAGTTTACTTTCTCTCCAGTACATTTCCCCTTACTGCAAAAGCTTCCCACCTTAGCACATCAGTATCGTGGTTAAACTTATGACTGAACCCAAGCAAAATGTTTTTCCATTTTACTCTTAGCTACTTTCTGTTTTAGGATGCCTGTGCACTGACAGCATCCTCCCTGTGTCACTGGCAGGGTCCCGGAGTGACTTTTGACATGTTTCTTTACAGGAAAAAGTGATCATGCAAAAATGTAACTGCAGATGGACAGCCATGCATTACATTGATTGAAATTTGAATTTCCCTCTTCGGTGTGGCATACAGATAGAAGACAAAATCATCAGGATAAATTTAACTCAGAGAATAAAAGTCCATACCATACCAGTGATTATACAAGTCCACAGTTATCAGAGTTAATTTAATAATTTAGATAGCTTTAACAGCCAGCGTAGAGTCATATCAGCTGTGTAAGTGGAAAAAACAACTCTCATATTAGCACTTGCCAACTCTATATAATTGTCACTGAAAAATAAGCACTTATTAACACTGCAAAATCTGCGGTGGAGTTGATAATCTAAACTCCAAACCGCTTGAACCTGACTTGAAGCTGAAATGCATGAGCTTACATTAAATGTAAATTAGTAAAGCGTCATCCTGCACACTGCCCATAGATCTCCAGCAGCACATGTAAGTAGATGGGGATTGCTTCAGAGGTGCAATACCTCACCACCTCTCATCATTCATGCTGCTAGTATGAATATGACGTGCAGGGGACTGTGCAATCAAGTGCAACATAGCAGCGACCTGTCACTATATTGGAGCCTTTTAAAGTTGTTTAATAACTACTTTCCAATTTTCTTCTAATGTCAATTTTAAGTGTCAATCACATGCACAGCCATAAGTAGCTAACACCAGACAGCGCTGAGTGCTCACATATTGTCTCAAGTTATTCAAAGAAATATAAATTGTGGATTAATATTGATGAAAATACTAAATAAATAATGAGTTACTGGTTTTGCTAAAACAAATCATCTCTTTTTTCAGTCATGTTCTGTCATTATTATCACATGCAACTCTGGTACGCTACAAAAAAAATCTCCATCTTTAGGCTCATATTCATCTTGCTTTTCTGTGAACAAGTGGGATTATCTCATCCCACTGGCAGATTGTTCACCTTGTTTGAAGAAAAGCACTGAATATGAGACTAAATGACTTGTCAAGATGAAGATTTCTTGCAGTGTGAGTGTTTACTGTAACCACTGTGCTTCTAACCAGTGATGTGCTGGTGCAATAGCTGAAGAGCAGTTTAATTTGTACTACTGAGGGGATGTAGGTATAGATTTGACTATCCTGTACTGTATATCTCACTCGAAATTATGTTTACAGGTGGGACAAAGGCCCAGAGGCGGCTATACTCTGTATTTGTGAATAAACCTTCTACTCTGTGACTGCTTGCAACTGTTTTTTCCCAGTATCCCACTGTCCCCAGACCCTGCAAAGAGCCCTTATCTCAGGAGGAGCTGTGCAAGCTGGATTGCTGAGTCACCTTGTGCGGGAGGCTGCTCTTATCTCCTAAGAAGCACAACATTCAGGCAGTTGGTGCAAAAGGAGGAACTTTGGGCAGGAGCACCGAGGCCTGCAATGTCTTCATGGTCATTATATGGATTGCAGCAATGCTCACTGACTTCCTCAAGGCCTCAAAAGCCAGCTTCAAAGTGGACCAGAAGCTGCAGGTGTGATCAGCTGCAGGACCGGCAGCTGAGCCCCGCTGTAGGACCGGCAGCTGAGCCCCGCTGCAGCCCCACTCCTGAGGCCACGCAGAGGGAATGCTGGGACTGAAATGTGACTCAGCATTATCAGTGCATGCAGAGCCCTCCAATCATGAGTGGCAGAGGACTCTGGTCTTCCATGACCCCGAGATACTGTCCTATCCCAGTGACACAGCAGCTTCAGCCGCTGCAGGTCTGAGGGGCTGCCTAAGGACAAGGGATGCAGTCAAGTTTTTAAGAGAAAAAAATGTATGTAGTTTTCAGGCATTCACAAGGGCGAAAATGCGGGTTTTCATGCAGTAGCAGAGGTACATAAAAACCCACCATAGGAACTGAATAAATAAATTCCTATATTAATCATTATCTGAAAGCGTAAACCCTGCAAAAAAGGAACAGGCTGGTACTGGTCACATGGATATGCCAGCACTGCAAAGCCTATAGAAACGTTCTTTTCCATTACATGGTTTTATGAATATACTGAATTTTGTGGCATTTTAGATCATACAGTCCATACATACAGTCCACAGCTGCACATCAAACTAAATATAATCTTCTGCTCCCTTCAGGTTAATCCACAACCTCTAGCAAGGCATGTTGCTGTAATTAATATCATTACCTGGCAAGTCTCATAACATCATCAGGCAATGTAACCGGTCGACTTCTGAACAATAGATTCCGCCTGGTTCTTATTTCATGGATCTTTAAGCAGTATTCACTGTTTCACATTTGGAAGCATGAGCAGCATGTAACCCTTAATTGGTTTCAACACCTTAATAAGTCAAAGACGTTCAAGACTGATAATCACATTAAATAGTCCAATTTATCTAAAAAGTCAATTGCAAACTGAAAAACTCTCTTTCTTTAGGAATGCATTATGCTGTGCGGATGTCAGAGTAAATTAAATTCCCCTCTGCACACTAAAGCATCAATTTCCTTATGGTAATTATCTGCTGGAATAGACGTGTCACTAGAAGGAGTCAGGCATGCTTGACATTTAGCCTTTTCATGGAGGGGCGATGAGTAAAAATTAAGATGAGGAAAGGGAAATTAATCTCCAGCCCAGGCAGGCATTGAGAGATCCTGGAGGATAGTAGCTGAATCAATCATGATGTTTGTGACCCTGTTTTGAAAAGGAGGCAGTGATGAGATTCACACCGCCAGAGACCAAACTGGAAATTTTGAGGAAGAGGAGAGCTCTTTTTAGCAAAAAGAATTATAATTGCTATGAGATGGTTTACTCAGTTTATTGGTCCTCAATGCCACAGCATGCACAGCAGTTTCCTGTGGGTATAATACCAGATTTAAGTATCTGAAACCAGTGAAAAATAACATCTCCAAAGGCAATAACTCACTGAAAAATGACCAATAATTAGTCTGAAAATGGTTCAGCTAACACTTGCTATGTCTGACTCCTCCATCATCAGATCAAGTGATCAATCAGACATGCTGGTGTCCTAAATTAAGACTTAAAGTCAAGCTTGTCCAGCACATGGGTTGGTGGTTACCAGACGTCAATCACATGGACTCTGCGACTTACAGAGCTGTCAGCTGATACCAGGCATGAAGGAAGCCTGCACTCGCTAGATTTACTGGATTCACTACAATGCCAACTAAAGGATAAATCTAAACAAACTCATATTATTATGATTTGTTACTTATAAATTAATTGCATGTGATAATCAATGCAATTTTGGAACATTGCTGCATTTGATGCATTAGTGATTGCACAGGCTTAATTCCTTAAAAAACTTCAACTGTACGTTGAAGCAAAAACGAATCCTCATGAAATGTAAATCTAAACAAAATATAGATGAAGAGAGACAGGAAACCCGCTCATCCCTATTTCCTGTTGAAGCTTGAAGCTGCACAAACCACAAACCTAAAGCTATCGCTGGCACACACTGCAAAATAATCTCTATTTACATTCACATCTGAAGAAAAATATCTAACACCTCGAAAAGACATTTGCATTGTAGAGTGTAGCTTTTATTCACCCTGACATTATGCATTTCCTGAATAAATTAATTTGGGTTAATGCCAAAATAATATGTGTAGATTGGATTAATGCATCTATTATATCTGTCCTAGTTTTTTTTATAATGGCAGATATGTAAAAATAAAGCAACAAATCACCTTTCTTTACTTCCCTCTTACTATTTCCTCTGTTTTGTCTCTCACTCTGCCTTTCATGACAGAAATACATAACATGTGCGCGCACACACACACACACACACACACACACACACAGGAAGAGAGAGGGAGAGAGAGGCAGAGTGAATGTTTAAGAGGACAATGCAAGAGCTCACCACCGAGAGTTAGAAAACCACTCATCTAAATCAGGGAAATTATGCTAATAGGGCATCTCATTATTCTCCAACTCACTCAGAATCAGTCATTGACATCACATCATTATAGATGTATTCATATAAACAGATTGGATGGCATAAAAAGGAAACTGACACCTTCAAAACTTTCTCATCTGCTTTGTCTAATATTTCTCCATGTGTCTGTGTGTTAGATAGGGAGCGCTGGTCTCTGGGGGTTCAGGAAGGGGTTCCAGGGAACTGAGGTGGTCACCATTTTAGACAAGGGGGCTGCACGCCCAAAAACCGGACTCCATAACTCCTTCTTTGTCCTGTAAAACATATCAGCAAAAACATTTCATAAATAATACATCTTATTGGGAGTAAAAACAGAACTTTTATAGAAACCTGACCTAAATTTTAGCTGCAATGTTAGAAAAAAACAATTTATTTTTTTCCATATTTGACAACAATGTCACATCCATATTGTGTGTCTGCTGGTTGCAACACATCATTCAAGCTCCATCACACTTAAATTGAGTGAAATATTCAAACCCAAGATGCCATTGTTTCATGGCTGCAGCATTACATCAAACAGAAAACATCTAGATGTCTAGATGTTTCGTGGACATGTTTGGGAGCTTTGGAAACCTTGGAAACCTATCCACTAGAATTTAAAACGACGTTCTGTGGGTTTGAACAAAGCTCGGCTGTGCAGCATCCACCGATGGGACTGGCAGAGTTGAAGAGGTTTTAAGATTTTTGTAGGCGACTATATGCTGCCTAACAAATTTACACCCCTGGCTCAGTCTGACAGTTCCATAAATAGGAAAACTTGCGAAACGAGCGAGCAAGGGCTAGCTGAAGTCCAGAGGCCATCTGACCGTTGGAGCAGATAGTTAATCAATCCAAGTGCTTGTCTTTTTTCTGTTTCAGGGGAAAAAATATGGGAGGCCAGCCTAATCAGCAGAGGAAACAGATCTCAGGCGGTGTTGGGCACCAGGAAAATGGATCTGGGTTGTGAAAACCACGATTACCACGAGCTGCTCTGGATTCAGCCATCTGGAGATGCCTGCTCCAAAAGCCGGTAAAGTTCGCTCAACTGAGGCCCAAACTAGGAAACAGGTTTTCACATCCTCAACAGACACCCAAAACTCCCAGATTGGAGGGAAGTTTTGCCCCTGCTGCTGAAAACACTGCATGATGGGTGAGACAAAATGGTGCAGGCAAAGTATTCATATTTTCTATTCATATTAATTGTGTCATATTAAAAGTCTAAAAATCAAATTAAATATGTTCTGTGATGCCTTTAATACCATTTGAGAAACCAGAAGTGCCCCAGAATCTCCATATGAATATTTTTTTGGGGGTGGTTTAACAAGTCACATGGAAGATGTTGGTACTTTCTCCCTGATTTTCCAAGACTTCCAATTTCCCGACTGTCAGTCTTCGGGAATGACACCCATTGTTTTTCATCTCTGTTTTAACATTTCCAATTACTGTAGCCTTTATCAACTGACCAACAACTTGTATTTCACCAGACCACTCATCCATAAAAGATACACATTTAGCTGATGCAGACGCCAACAAAGCTTTGAAGTGATGCCAATCAAATATACGCAGTCGCAAAATGTAAATGTAAATGTGTGATAACCACACATTTACAGTGAAGGAAAATATTGTATTTTAGTTTAAATGCACATCTACTATCCCATAATAATATCATTCCATCATTCCCTGAAAATACACAGAGTCCTGACAAAATTTCATTGGATTTGTTTTTGTTCTGAATCAGACAAAAGTGCCATTATATACTCTGCTGCTTCTTCATGTCACAAAATTATTTCTGCAAAATGATTTAAAGCTGAAGTAGCTGTTTTTTCTTGGTGAGTTTATGCTATTTATCAAAGATCTTGTGGTAGATTCAATAAGGAGGTGCCTTTGTGTTGCTTACTCAAGATTTAAATACATTTGGCCAGTGGGCCCTCTTGTTTAACACTGTACTACAATGTATGCTCTGTTATTTGACTTTGATTACACCTTGTATATTGTTTTATTCTGTCTGTCTGCAACTTTTATGCATGTCTTAATATCCGCTTTCTTTAGCAGGTCTCATTAAGGCTCAAAAATTCTAAAACGTTTTTAAATATTTGTTTTTTGAGTAAAATATACTGCTGAGTTTGTATAAATGATGCTTTGAGTTTTCTCTCTTTTGTAGGAATGCCAGTAAAATAAGACAGTGCCCTGTACTGATGTCAGGATGTAACCTGAGGCTCAGTGTTGCTGCAGCGCATTAGACCGCCCTCCAATGGACAGTCAGGGTAATTGTTGTTCACCGAGTTAAAACTGCAGTTGAAGATCAAAAATCAACTAAAAATGTGCTAGTGGATAATACAGAATATATATTTAAAATTAGAAAATTATGACACTTAATCTTACAAAATGATAAGTGGTAACAAATTAAACGAGTAGTGTTCATTTTGACAGCCAAATTGATCACACTTTCACAGAGTGAATTGACCCCTATTTGAAGTGATTCCACTTTAGGGACCTTGATATAAAAGGATATTTTTGGTTTGTATTAAGTATTAAATTGTTTAGATGTCATAATTGAACACTGTAAGTTCTCAAAGTGGTGAGATTAAAACATATTGTTAAAATAATCACTCACCAATTGTTTTCATTTTCTACTTAATTAAATTACAGTGAAATTAAACTATTCCTCATTTTGTTGATGACCTCATGGAAGCCCAAGAGGTGTCTCTGGACCCCACCTTGAAAACCACTGCTATACAGAGGTCTGTTTCCAGTGTGCAGACTCACCCATGGGAGCGTGCAGGACTACAGAGAGCTGCCACAGAGGCCGCAGCATCAGAAGCAGAATTAGCATAGGCAGCCTTGCCTGTATAGCCAGGGATGGTGGTTCGACTGGCATAAAAAGAGAACAAAGAAAGTTTACACAGTGTTCATCAAGATCCATTACAGGAAGCACATGGGAGTGCTTGGTGAATCACTGAATGCCACAGTGTTTGACTTAATTGAACGTAAACAACTGTTGCAGAATCTGCCGTAGCTACTCTGGCAGTAATGAATAACATTTAAAGTGATAATTAAATTTCATGCTGTTGCCCTGGAGTGACATCCACAGTGAATGCTCCTGGTATCTGGTGCCGTACCGTGCTGTGGGAGTGTACGGAGGCACGGTGCTCCTCTTCAGAGTCAGGGGCTGGAAGTCTGCATCCATGTTGTCGATGTTGTGCATGTTCTCAGAGCCAATCATACCGCTGCAAAAACATGAAAACGCACATACAACAAAGGCACACACACACACACACACACACACACACACACACACACACACAAGCACAAAATCCACAAAACGCCAACAGCAGGGACACACACCTGGGAGTTGGATTTGTGAATCGATGCTAACACAAATTTAAGACTTTTATCAGCCTCTCAAATACAAAGTACTTGCCTGTAAAGTGGGATTTGGCCCGATTTTGGACATTTACTGCAACTGCACAGAAAAGGAACAAATGTTGTTTTACAATGGGAGGCCAACATTAACATTATTGCTGCTGAAAAAAACAGAAGTAGAGCCACCGGCCGTTAAAGAGCTCACAATGATATGGGCTTCCTGGCATCGGTCCTAGATCGAAGCTGCTGTCTGTTCCATTCCTTTCCAATCGCCTAGGAAAGAAGAGTAATGACAAATCAATTTATTAGACATCTACTTTAAGTAACATTTCCATTATGTCTTCTCTGGTATCCCCATACGCCCTTGCTCTTTCACATATTACCCAGACACACACAAATACACATGTCAAGTGGCAGGTCAGTACAAGGGCTATTGTGCAGCTCAATAATCTGTACTTTCCTCACAGCGGTTTCAACAGTGGTGGCAGTAATAGATTCAATCATGCTCCTGTCACAGCTCTCAGGCCTGCTCTTCCCTCTTGATTCTTTGAGCAAAGCCTCTGGTCCTTAAAGGTGCTATGTATAGCATTTTAACATGATCCATTCTGAGACATGAGTATAATTACCATAAACAAACCAGACCATCACTGAGAAGAATGTCAGTCTCTACCACAAAATTTAGATTGTTTCGCAGCGTAAAACAGGAAGAGGGCGCTGTGCTTCCAGTGAAAACAGGTTGGGTCAGGGGATGTCGATTTGTTTTCTATAAACTGTGGGCCTCTAAAGCCCTTGGAGACTGTAAACAGTGATTAAAGGTTATAATTAACTTGAACTTGAACAGAGCTAGTCAATGGCAGTCTGGCAATAGCAGATGGTGCAAAGATTGAAAGGCTGATGGAAAAATTTAAATATTCCCTCCAGTACAGGCAGTAAAGAGAAAACAAACACACCCAAAACAATGCAAGTATCCTTTATACTATGTCAGGCATGGGGATTTATGGGAAATAACTAACATTAAAGGATAACTCTGATTATTTTAGACTTGGGCCTTGTTTTCCTAGCTTCTCCTATCCTGGTGATTGCATCCAGAAATTTCATCCCTTATGTCAATTCACAGCTTGACTTAGCCTCAGTTTGCCGGGAGCGCTGCTGTCCAATACACACCCTCAGGGCAAACACACCGTCCAACAGCTGAACCCCAAAACAATTAAAACATGTCCGGGTGTGTGTTGGACAGCAGCGCTCCCGGCAAACTGGAGCCATGTCAAGCTCTACAGTGAAGTAATAAGATGAAATTTTCAACACAATCAGTCTTCTTGATGGCAAAAACTAGGATAATAAGACCCAGGCTGAATTTTTTAACAGTACCACCGGTGTGAGAGAGTCCAATGTATCACAATTAATTTGACAATGAGATAATGATGTTTGAAAATACATGTAAAGACCTTTAAACCACCATTTGCTTATAATTACAGTGCAGAAATCCAACTATTCATGCACATTCAATGTGTATCTACCACTAAAAAGGAACCATTAAAGGAACAGTTCACCCAAAACACCAAAAATATATATATATACGATACTCTTCTCTTCGCCTCTGAGGGCTGTGGATTATGTTGGGTAAATGTGTCGTGTAATATGGAAAGAGCTTTAGCTGTAGAGTTTTTCACATAAAAAGTTTTGATGGTTTGAGTTCCAGCCCAATTGGGTTGGGGTACTGAGAGACAGGGAAAACCACAGCAGACTGGAATCATCACACAGAAACTATCCAAGTGAGTAGGTAGGAATTTGTATTTTGGGTGAAATGTTACTTTAACTCTCTGATGAAAATAAAGTATGATAATCTTTCATACTTGAAGCAATAAGGGTTGTTTGGCTTGGCTCACCTGCCACAGCTGAGGCTGGTTATGGTATCGCCTCCATGAGCAATGATGACTTACTGGGTCCGCCATTTTCTCAAGTGTTGTTGTTGGCGCCTTCAAGCGCCGCGGTAACTTTCCATCCCAGCCGACTTCCTCATAACTCCTGGAAATGGAAGGGGAAATTCTACCTACCTTGACTGTAACTGAATCATCTTGATTCCTGAAAGATATGTTGCTGTTGCGCTTCGTTTTGATTTGAATTTGAATTAAACTGCCCCCTGCACTTGGCCAAGTATATTAGACAGCTTATTAACTGGGAAACTAATTCCTCCCTGAGGCTTTGAGCAATGCTGCAGTTTCATTTACATCATCTCATTGAGCAGCAATTAACGCAACACAAGGTCTAAGCGTTCCCTGATGACATCACTGGAGCAGAAAATCAAACCTATTAACTGTCGATAACCCTCAGATCAAAGTGATGCTGTGCACGGTCTACATGATAAATCAGCTTTGCTTCTCAATCAATCTCCCTCTTGCATTTCATAGTAAACACAGAAGACAAACAGGCTCCATCAGGCAGATGGGAGCATGCAGCAGGTGAACTGGTTTAAGATAACTGACACAAAACAATAATATCAGCCTGCTCTGACTTCAGGCTAAAAACTGACCTTTGGGTGGCAGAGGTGTAGACGAAGCGTTGAGCTGCCATTGTGCAGTCTGTCTGCTGCCTTGCATCAGATGAGAAGGCATCCTGAAAAATCAATAGTCATATTTCCATTATAGCATCTCTGATGTTTTTACATGTCTGTCTGAAAAGCAGGTAGGAGCTGTTTGCCAAAAGTAAATGGAGTTTACAATGTGAACTATTTAATGGTTCATTCTCTAGTGCATGCAACACTGCATATTGATTTTTTTTTCTTTGCCTGACCGTGCTGTTGTAAAAGGAAATAGCCACTTTATTATTTAACACAAAAATGGTTTGATAATAATACTTCTTAGCATTGGCTTTGTGTTCTTCTATAAAATTTTAACATCACTGTAGTTTTATTGTGGTTGTAGAGGCAGAAACATCAGAACAGACAGCTATTTACAGTTTATTAGCACAATTTATAGCACATTTACACATTATTTACAGTATATTGTGTAGTCAGTGGTGATTTCAGATATCTATTAGAGAAATCTGAAACTGTATTTGGTAAATAACACTTCTACACTCCTAATGACTCCGAATCTTATTCAGGAGATCTGTTGCTTAACATGGAGCATATCGCAATATTGAATTAATTTAGGATCAAGGATTCAAGAATCAATAAAGAGATGCACATATACATCTGTGCTCACTGTAAGAAATGCATGACATCTCATTTGTTAATTGCTACACTCACAGACTGCTGATGGATTTTTGCGATTGCTGATAGATTTCTGTCTCTCTTCACTGACCCATAAAAGACTTACTTAGAGGAGAAGGAGTGTATCTTAAAATGCAAGCAAGCAACAAAAAAGAAAGAGATAAGTGAAGAGTGTGACATTGCAGAATAAGAAAGTCCAAAGCTCGTTTTTCAGGAGAAGAATTTTAGGAGTGCGAGAAAATGGTAAAATCTCACATTGATTTTAAATGTCTAGGAAAAGTAAATGGGAGGAAGAGTTCTTATCTAGGGTAGTGCTTTCCTCTGGGAAATCTCTGCACAAGTTGAGCAAAGCTGCTATATTTTATTTTCATTTTTTTTAACACTGAACAATGTTATTTTTTCACATAACCTCATTTTATACTAAGAATATATTGAACAACCTTAACATTTATTTTCCAGCCTGCAACTGCGAGAGATATGAATACCGCCAAATGTGCCAAATAACCTTCTGCTCTGCTCTCAAAGGGGAGATATTTTATTGCTGCATTGGATTGCGTACCTGAGCTCCAGTGTCTTGTTCAAGGAAGAAACTGGGGAATGTCACATTAGCTGTTGTCCTTGGTGACTTTGGCTTCACTTTAGCAGGACTGGTCCAACCTTGGGAAGCAAAACACCATTAAGGACCCTGGGTTATAACTCTATCACTATGTAACAATTTACATTTGCAATAACCAAAATTGCCTAAGGATCAATTTACAGTAAGGGAGGACCCTTTGGGCTCAAGAATGGGGGATAAGCAGGTAATTTCATGTTTGAGTCTATATGGTTCTTATCATGGGAAGGACTATAAAGTACAGTGTATTGTTTTTGCCTTTGAGTGCAAGGTGCCTAAACAGAGTAAACGGTGCC
>OMKZ01017355.1:0-13254 GCA_900302535.1 Neoniphon sammara
CTCACGCTCTGCCCCTCAGAGTGGGCGGGGAGAGCAGGCTGGCAGGCCTTGGCTCGGATACATTTTGGCAGGAGCTGCTGTCCCCACACTCCGCTGAGTGAAGAGCTGACTGCAGTGGAGAACATAAAAGGCCTCGGGTCTCTAAAGCTGCCTCCTGTGGCCCGCAGGCCTATGTAGAGATGTTGGCTTCAATTTTATATGGAACTGTAGCTGTCTTTTCGACGCTCATGGCCACGACCTCACAGTTCATTCCGAATATCTATGGCTTCTGTTATCTTTTTAAACAGTCATTAAAACTAAAGGGCTTCCTCCCATCTGTTCTTTTTGCTCGCAAAGTGAGATGTGGCAGCCTATTGTAAAAGCTGTTGGCCACAGTCATCAATTGATTCAGTGTGCTTCCTCTTCTGTGATAATGAGATCTGTTAAACAAAGTCAATACCTGACTCACGGGCTGAGACACACCGCTTGTGCTACCGCAATTTTTCTCTTCTTTTTTTTAATGTTCATTTCTAACACATAACACTGGACAAGGATGGGCTGTAGGTCTCTGGATACTTGCTAAGTCATAGCTACAGCGCCTTTGCATCAGTACTTAATCTCTTAGTCTAGGCCAATACTATTGAGGCATGCTGTTCAGATGGAAGTTACCAAAGAAATACGAGAGATGGAGAAAGTTGGATACATGGCAAAGTAGATTAAAGGTTTTGACCAGCTTCCTGCTTGTGCCCTGATTAGTTAGTGCTAGGCTCCTTTGTATGACAGTCAGGATTAGGGGTCGGAATCACTGGGTAACTCATGATGCAAGACTATCACGATATTTTAGATAGTATCACGATACAGGTGATTCTGTCATATGCAATATATTGTAAGATAATCAGCTATGATACATCACCACATCTGTAGCTGAAGAAGACAAAAATATCCTGAAAAGGGCAAAATCATTTTTCAATAAGCAGGAATCAATCATCGTTTTAATGCACACTGACATATGCACGTTTTATGTAAAACGTTATATATAAAATCCAATTTTGAAATAATCCTGTGTTTTATTAAATCAGCTACAATTTGCAACAGCAAGAATGCTAAAAAACACTATGAAGGTAGATTAACCACGTCATGGAAGATGGAACCGTGACTCGAGACCATGGAAGCTTGTATTGCAGTTTCGCTCTCGGTTTCAAAACTGTTACGCCCCTAATGATTGGTGATGCTTTCCTCTGCCCAGATATGTGGAGCTGGAGGCAGACTGACAGACGTGAAGGGCCGTTGGAACTTTGAGTGTGATACAATTCACAATTAAAATGTTGTCAGCGAAATGAGGAGAAGCATAAGTAACTAGCTAAACAGATAACTGATAAGGTAACTGACCGCCTGTTTATGTGGTCAACTTAATAGCAGTTTTAGCTCTATTTTAGAAGCATGTCGGATTAGGCTTGCTTCCTGAATGATTGGTTGCACTCCAAAACGGGACCAGCACATGCAGGTTTTGTCGACCCGATGGCACATATTACAACTAAATCATGGTGAAATTGTCATTGGATTACCATCTCAATCTTTATAGTAGCACAAACATGATTTTTAAGTTTGGCCTTGATGAAGAGCCAGTAATGGTTAATTTATTGTTTGATTTCACAGCTACAGTAATAGCCAGTAGCCTACAGCTGCCGCCCACAGTCCTTTTAAACTCTTTGCTCCGCCCTCACTGCCATGTAAGAAGCGACAAACTGGCGCCTTCAAATGGAGTGCACCTGTGGATGGAGCTATTGGTGATCCTGTGAATGAATTAGTGAGTAAGTTTGACCTACAGCTCATAGAGATGCTTTGCATCTAAAAATATCAATACTTGTGTATCAATAATGTATCACAAGATGAAGTATCGCGATATATTGCATTATCAATTTATTGTTCCACCCCTAGTCAGGATATGAGGACTATAGTGTTACTGAGACCTACATGAATCTTTAATAACTGGGTAAAGAGGGAGGGTTTTTCATTTCTATGTCTTTTCCAGGACTGTTTATGTGGTGACTGAAATCATCACCTCCAATAGCCCATGCCCTTGCTTTGTCACAGATCTGAGGCCTGAAGTGGGGGCAGTTGGGCAAGAAAATCACCCTGGTGTCATAGTTAAAGTTATGAACTGCAAAGAATTTAAGGCACTTTTGAAAACAACTCCAATAACTGGAAAAATCATTAGCTCATTCTCAGGTTCTTCTGAGGGGAAAATGAGGGGCTACAGTGAGCTTCTCAGAGACTCTTTAGTCATCGTTCCATAGCTAGAAAGATTTAGATTAAAATTGCCCTTTGTTGTTCCTATATTTTAAGTTTGTTTTCTGAGCGTGTGGCCTTTTGCTCCTTCTCATTTTTCTGCTTGGTTGTCTTTAGTCTTTGGGTAATGCACTGTATGCAAGTAAGAGCTTCATATGGTGAGGGTCAGTGAAATGTTGCCTCACTGTGATGAATTTTGTGAAACCCAATTGTGAAAGCCAGTGTTTCCATCTTGTTTCAAATTCTGTGTCTATGCTTGGGTTGTTGTTGTTGTTAGGGTGAAGCTTAAGCATGGCCTCTTGTAGGTGCACTGATTTTTGCGCCGACAAGGAGGGGGAGAATGGGGGCTGGGGGGTAGGAGGGGCCATGATGAATTCTGCTTGCTATAAATAGAGCCCAGTCCTTGGAATCCGCCTTTAACACTGAATCTGCCTTGTTAAATCCACCTAAGCTGGGTTAGACCAGCTACTGCTGCCACCGGCTCTGTCTGTACATAAATATACATCAAATATCATCTTTATAAAAGTCTCAATAAAAAAATGAATGATTAAAAATAAATGAAACTAACTTTTAGTCTGAGTGGGATGGATTTTTTTTTCTCTCCTGATCTTTGTTTAATGTAATTAATAATATCCATAATTAAGGTAGCCTGCTCTCCCTGTAGAACAGATGCCTCCTGTGAAGCTTGTAGCTAATTTATCTGCCAGCATTCAAGCATGCATGCATGTTTCCTTTTTGGAAATGAAAGGGGAAAGCGGCTGCAGGACTAATTAGCACTGGCTGAAGAAGAACCTTTTACAAAGTCTACAGCAACCTGAGACCGCTGATTTGGCCAAAGCTCTGTAACTTGACTGAAGTAAGCCCTCCACTGAGAATGCATTCAGTGACTGGGAGCTCAGCTGTGGAGCCTTGCATCCAGACCATTGGTCATTCACATCTGATATTTTAAAAAAAGAGTAGACTTGTGCTGTTGATTGGCGTGTTGATAAAATCTGCATGGCAAGTAATTATCGTGAGAATACGCCTGGCCAGTGTTGTTCATTTCATCTTTGTTTTAATCCATCCTCTCTCTACTCTGGTAATTACTTAACCCCTGTCACCTTTTGTGTCAGTCGCCCACAGCTAATGGCTTCACTCTGCCGTTCACAATCGCTGCTTTTTGGAATGATAGGAGAACAGCCGTGCATCTTCACGCAGCCCTGCTGCTGCCTGGCATTAAATGCTGCTTATTGATAAAGATGTCACTGTGGCAGAGGATATGTAGGAAAAGTGTTTTTGTCCTCTGCCTTGTCAGAGGAGCAGGATGGCTGTCTCTTCTCCTAGAGTGATATTTGATCATCCTGCCGGTGCGTCCTCAGTGGGGTCAGCGGGCTGTGAGAGGGGGACAGTGACACAGCTGTGGCAGTGGAGTGGAACCAGTGATGGATGACATGTCAGAACGGGCTGCGTAGCCTTCCCAGGCGCCTGAATTGACAGGCGCAGCTCTCACATCTCACATTCAGCATCAGCGAGGCTAATCGCAGGTCACACCGGCCACGAATGTGACACGTGAATATCGCTCCTGTAATTGCTCGTTTGTCAACGTCGCGTTCTCAAAGCTCAGTTTTCTGCAGCTAGTTTATTGAATGAAACTTGCATTAACAAACATAAAAAAAGAGACCAATTAAATTAAATTTCCGAATGCAAGGCTGTGTAAGCATTTCAGACTGTGTCCTCTGATGCTGATGTTGGCCATAGGCAAGGTGCTCAGGATAAAAGCATTGCTTGTATTTTATTGGTGGTTTTATTGGTGGACAGTAACAAAGCAGGCTGAAATAAATGTGTAGCCTGGGGATCCTATATAAGCAGTGTTTCTATGAATAAACATAATGACTAGTGTGAATGATATTCATTAATTTTCTTTTTGCTTCTGGTATCTGATGGTGAAGGCTAGATTTTGTGTTACTACAAATGTGTTGGCTCCTTTCTAGCAGTATGTAAATGGTTTTGTGTGTGAGAATGAGTGTGTGCATGCATGTGTTTTTGTGTGTGTGTGTTCGTATGTGTGCTCATAGTGATTGTAATCCTAGCCCTGGCTTTAAGCCCTTCAGCTTGTGCTCCACCACCCGCAAGGCCACAGCCTCTCCCCACCAGTTAATTGCATCTGAATTAGTCCATTAATGTGGCCGTGTAGAGGGATGAAGGGGTGCATGGAGGTGTCTGGCCTCTCTTGACCACTGCAATGTATTATTTATGGGTCAGCAAGTCTGGCAGCTCTGCATTAACTTGGCTAATGGACTGTAGGCGGGTCTGTGATTCCCTTTCAAAAGGGAATCAAATCTAATACACGTAACAGAAAAAAAAGCTTTTCTTGGACATTTCTCAGAGGCTGTTAGCGACAGCAGAGATTCAGAACTGAGGCGTTGCCTGTTTTGCCATTCCTTTGTGTATGTTCCCTGCAGACAGGTTATTGTGGGGAACCCAACCTGGCTACACTGCATGCAGGGCTGAGTCATCACCCTGTCATGGGTCTATCATGGACATGCAGTGTACTTCACTAATGAAAGGCTGAGAATTTGATCTCATCAAGTGTGATTTGTCTAGATTAATACAGATGATGGTAAATAGCTTACTGTTTCCTCTGCTTATATTGTAGCCCTCAGGCCTTTTATATTCCATGTCTGGAGATGATCGCAGTAAATACTATGTCACAGTGCACACTGTGGTCTATTAGTGACATTTTCAACAAGGTCTATCTTTCCCCTTTGTTTCCCAGTGAGAGTTGCGTGACAAGAACACAACTAAATAAGAAAATGAGGCCCCTTTGCTGTGCATCTGATCTTCACTTCATGCAGCTGAACAACCAGCCTCCTTCAGGGTTGATGACTTCTAGCCTGTTTGGGAGTAGACTCCACAGTACCAGGCAAACGAGGCATGAATGTGATGAGATCAACCCCAATCGCAAGTCCTGACCTTAGTGGTGCTCATTCATGACTGACATATCATTTCTCTCACCATGACAGGGAATATGAAATTCAAATACCTTATTCAGTGCTAACATTAATTCCACTACAGCTTCTCAACCAGATTAAAATTAATAGAATGCTGTTCCATCTGCATGGAAATAATAGTGGTATATGGCTGTAGTCAGTGTTTATTTTTCAACATGCAGCAGTCAAACGAAAATGACTGCAAAGATAGAAGGTTACAGAGTGGGACGGTGTCTTATTTTATTTGCATGCTGCTGGTAATGTGCATATTGAGTAGCAGCATAAGCTCTATAATGTTTGTGTGGACATGCAGGAAAAATAAAAGGTCAAAACGTCTTTGTTTTTCCTGTTCCGAATGGAAAGTATTTTCAACAGGACTTATTTCATTTTGCATTTCATCTTCCGTGTACCATATTGTACAGTTTTAGTATTTAGATATAATATTTGCTCCTTGCTACTTAAGCCTACAAAGCAAAGGACACACGTGGGAATAGCAGAGAAAACGTTTGTTGTGCTTTTACTTAATTTGTCTAACTCTTAAGTGGCCAGTTGGCACTACCCCGTCACCATTAGAAGCTGCAGTCAGTTCTTCATTGTTAGTGGGCACTGTAGTCAGCAGGCTGCTGTGAGCCATTGTCAGAGTATAGCATCAGAGGCTCTTCTTCTGGCTGATAATTAAGTGGCGTACTGACAAACGGCTTTCATCAGATCCCTCATGTGGAACTGAGAGCATGCGAAGGCTTTCAGGGAGGATAAACTGGAGGACGTCACTTTGCCTCCAATCTTTCATGGCCTTGCGCTGCCTCTGCAGAGAAGAGGAAGGGAGAGAAAAAGCTCCCTGTGTAGCACAGGAGAAAAGTGCAAGCCTGCGTCGCTCAGAGAACCAGACTCAATTTACAGTACTGTGGATGGCATCTTTCTTTGCTGATATTGTCAGTCTGTAGGAGTTTCCCAGTTTGCCTCGAGTGCCCAAGCATACAGTGTGTACTGTGTTTTTTTCCCCATTTGAAAATCTGTCAATTGTTTTTGTTTCCTCTAGGCAGACATAACTTGTAATGAGTTTAGGCACTGGATATAGGGGAGCAGATCGTCCTGTTTCTTTTTGTGGAGGTTGCCACAGTTATATTTTCTAGACTTGATTTTTGCCTTGCCTTGTCTTTTAAATCCTTTGTTCCAGCCTAATCTACTATATTGTATCAACCGGTTTGCCATTCACTCAATCCTGCCAATTTCCAGAGAGGTCCATGCCCATCATCATTTCTCCTCAACCCGCCTCAGGTCATTGCCATTGGCTGTGCTGTCAAAGGTCAGAGATGTTCTGTAATAATCCACCTAATGGAGTGGTGCCCATCACTTTAAGAGGTCTTGTTGTAGTGCGGTAATTTGAGATTTTCTGTACACTTTGCACACCAGAGGTTGTGGAAAGCCCTTTGACTGCGTGGTTTGGCTCTGAGAGAGAGAGGGACAGCAAACGAGGGAGAGAGACAGAGACAGAGCGCTCTCTGAAGGACTGTGATCAAAAGAGGCTTCGTATGAGTGGCTCAGGTCTTTTGTTGTAGTGACCTGTCAGTCAGTGTTACATTAAGTGAATCTTTCCCCCACAGCTTTGCAGCGACAGCCTCCCAATTTGTAAGGGGAATGCTCGAATTTCAAATGTAGTATTCAAGCCAGGGCTGTAACCTTGAGTGTACCTAGAAAATAATGCAGAAGGTTTTTCTAGAATTTCTGCAGATCCATTCCGAGGTTGGCCTTAAAGCAACAAAGCAGGTAGAGAAGGGGATGTGGGTACGGGTGTCTGAGTGAGACTGAGTTCAGAACACTTATATTGGAGTTTTTGGTCTCTAACCCCGCTGCTTCAGTTGAAAAGGGAACATCCTTGGTGCAGCATTCATAAACTTCTTATATGCCACAAGAGAACTATGGGGGTTTTGTGTTGGCTCAGCCTATTGTCTGAGCACTATAGGATGCAGTATCCTTGGATTACCCTCAGCAAAATTACTTTGCAGATAAAGTTGGATTGCTTTACTTACTCCGCGCTGCAGAGGATCTCACACATGCTGTTGGGATGGACTGTGATGCTCAGATACCACCATTACTAAGAGTTTGCAGAGACGTGTTTTTTCAGATTAATGCTTAGTTAATGTTTGGATGGCTCAGGCTTGTGTAGACTGCACAGGCTCACTGAGGTTGTCATGAATAGCCGAGTGATGTTCTAGGCGTCTGTTAGTTTGAGATTCATCTGAGATGCCCCTCTTCTGCTGATGAAGAATATTTTGAGCCTCTCACCTCCCCTGCCTAACCCCTTTACCCTTTCTCCTGTTTGGAAGTATGGAGTTGCCCTTTGTAAATAATCTACCCTTAGAAGCTGATGCAAAAAAAAAAAAATAAATTAAAAAAAAAAAATAATAATAATAATAAAAGACTGGTTGTGAGTTCTTGTCGTTTCTCAGTAGGTGTAGAGCGCCTTACACAGCTCTGTTTTTTTCTTTCATTTAATTAACTGTATTGTCTTGTTTTTGTAGGTCTTCAAAAAAAAGACCTTCATATAAAGTCTATGCATCTCATCATTGCAGAGAAAATTATTCCCCTGCAAGTTCAGATTTCTCTTACCATCACAGTGTTTAGTATGACTGCTGATATTGTTTCCTTGTTGAGGCCACACATGTAATCGCTTATCAAGCTAATTTCTTTATGCATGTATTGCCCTCATTATATGAGCCTGCAAATGAAAAATGGTTTTAATTTAGCCAAATGCTCACTGTTTGGGGGCGGGGGGGAATACAATTTCCCCATAGTGTCATCTCCCTTTGCAGAAGTGGCTGTTGAGTTTAATTACTATAATACCTCAGTGTGCAGACCAACACCAGATGACCCGCAAAAGTTAGTGATCATTTTGATTTTCTAGTGTGTCCACTTGCTTTTGTCTTTACATCTCTCTGAGCCGCAGCTCTCTTAGCATGGTGTAATAGGGTTGTTATTTATTACAGATTTCACCTTGGCATGCATTATTTAATTTTTTATTTTTTGCAGCAGGCAGGCAAACTGTTCATGTTTTATTAAAACTACATATAAGTGAGTAAAGATCAGAGACTAAGGGGTTTAAAACCTAGTATGCCAACACATTGCTACTAGATGCCAAGGGAGGCAGATCAAATGCCTTTGAAGATGGTTTAAAAAAAAAAAATCACGTTGAAAATCGTTATAGTCGACTTCATGGGTTTTTGAGTGTGGGCTTTGGGTCTCTCAGTAGCATAGCTGGATGTGCGAGAGCTTTGTGGTATGTTGGGCGGTGTGTTGGCTGCTTCTTGAGTCTGGCAGTGCGTCTGCGGTGGTGGGGAGGGGTCACTCCAGTCGATAACACTTAAATAGCGTTACATAGGCCTAAATTTGACTTCTGTGGGCGCTTGCTTTAATTATTTTTGTCTACAACAACCCTACATAATGTTTAAGCGCTGGTATTAGTCAGTGAAATGTGATCCCAGCGAATTGGGTGGCATTTGGCTGGGGTGCGGGTGTAGGGAGACGCTAGCAAAGTTGCTAGTGTGGAGCAGATGGAGCAGAGTCTTGTCCCCTGTCTTATGCATCAAAGCCTAAGAAAAACGTATTTGACAGTGATGTTTTTTGAAAAATGGCAGGAGAGGCGGCTGCACGAAACGCTGCCACTGTGGGGAGTCTTTAAGGAATGTCTCATGCGTTTGGTGTCTTGCATGTTGTGTAGGTGTGTGTTGCGAAACCGGCAGAGATGGCAGTTTTAGGTGTTCAGAATGTTGAAAGTGAAGCTTATCCTGGCACTCCGTCTTTATCACACAGCGGGTTTTCATGCAATCAGTCAGAAGAGCCTCGTTTCGATGGCCTTAGGGTCACAGCTCTTCACGCAGCTAACAGGATTAAATCATCTGGTGATTGCACCCGGACAAACTCAAGTTCACACCTTTGTGCTTGTGTGTGTTTGTGTGTGTGTGTCAATGTGTGTTCAGACGTGTGCTTTTCAAAAAAAAAAAAAAAGAAAAAAGAAAAAAAAGTGGTGCCTTGCTGAGTGAATGCTGTGGCATCCCACACGCCTTCCCACACCCACTACAAATAGACAGTGAAGGTGCTACATTCCGTGGCCTCGGTGCAGATCCCCGAGGCTGAGGTGTATGTTCTGTGTTGGTGGGCATGTCACAGGGTCTGCTATGACTATGAAACAACAATGGCCTAAAAATACAGTCATCTACCTGTGTGTTATCTCCGCTGCTTCACATCCGGTTTCCTTTGCTGTGCTCTGCTGCTTCCTGTTGCCCCCTTGCTGTCACTCACTCTCTTTCTTTTTTCTTTCTTTATTTGTTTAACCCCTTGTTTAAACCTCAGTTCAAAATTACTTTTATATACCACTTTAACAGATTCTTTCATCAGTCCATACCTTAGGACAACATATATCCAATATCCATTAAAAAGTGCAATTTGTAGGAAAAATAGCTAAAAATCTGAGCCGACCCAGTGCGTATACTCAAAATTTCTGTCCTGTCTGAACTTAATTCAACCCGGTGAGTACAGTTGGGTCCCGCTGTGTTCACCATCTTAAGTTGTATTCCATCCATCCAGACATACATCCAATAGATCAGAACTCTGTATTTGTGCTCATATCTTGGTACAGCAGCTAAAAGTCTTGTCTCGCCTCAGTCACTCAGACATGGTCTCCTTCTAGCTGTTCATCTTGCGTGAGTGTTTGCTTTAGTTTGTCTGGTTTGTCATTCTCCTCTCTCCTTTACAGAAGCTCCATACCAGATATTAGAAGTGGCAACATGGGCCTGTATAATTTTTTACAAGGCTG
Source organism: Neoniphon sammara (assembly GCA_900302535.1). Taxonomy (NCBI): domain Eukaryota; kingdom Metazoa; phylum Chordata; class Actinopteri; order Holocentriformes; family Holocentridae; genus Neoniphon; species Neoniphon sammara. The sequence continues at coordinate 10,051 of OMKZ01017355.1, forward strand.
TTTTTTACTCTAAAAGCCCTGAGATTCAGTCTCTCTTCTCTGTCATTTTTAGAGTGAAAAGACTTGTTGATTTCATAGAAAATGGGCTAAACTTAGGATGGAAGGGATGCCATGATCAGACTGACTGAATCAGATGTCACCAAAATTAGCCTTGCCTCAGTCTGGGCCTCTAACTGTGCTTCACCTTCCCTTTCTCCCTAGACCTGCTCTTTATTGGACATGTGAATTGAACTCATGAGTCTGCTCTACTTGTAATATTTGGCTTCATGAGAAGTTCCTGTAGAGGAGGCCGCGGTGATGTAACCGCCAGGTTCCTGACATCGTTCACCGCTGCCTGTTTTCCCACACACTGCAATGCAAGGGAGAACGCTTTGATCGCTAAGGCTGCAAATCCAGCGGCATTTAAGTTCCCTTCCGTTCAGACTTTAATTTAGACACTTTAAGAACACTTCTAAGTCATCTCAAACCTTCACTTCATCTCAGAAATGTTTCAACTCACAACAATCCCAATATATCTTCCTTTTTCAAGTTGACGTTTCACATATAATAGTGGCCTGTGCACATGTACCATACCTGGGTGCGTGTTGGCTAGGGAATATTTTCTCCCCTTTTTTTAGATTTTGTTTAGAGGTAGAAAGTTGCAGGATGACGGTGTGGATATGGGTAGGCCAGGAACCTACGGGGACGCTGATTTATCCACGTCGGATCTCAGTGTGACTCTCCCTCTCCCTCGGTTCCTGGTGTTCATCCCCATGTCACAACCGGTCTGTGTGCGTGTGTATGTGTATACGTCCCAGCGCATAGAGTTTGCTCCCTTGGGTCTCTGAGTGTATGCGCAGGGTGCCTCTTCCTCCCCAGCTGTGAGGAGCAGTGCTCTGACATGGCCTGTCCCTTTAGCTAACTCTGAACGTTTGACACGCTGAGCGCAGAGGTCAGCCTGACCTACTTTCCCCTGGCGGCCCTTCTGCCGAGCTGCAGCGCTCCTCCATGGGGGAGGGGGGGCAGGGAGGGCGGAGCTGCTTACGCCTCCACTGCTGTCCTGGTGCGTTAAATCACCGCCATTCGTTAGGAGACACGTTTCAGTTTGTGTGTGTGCCCGCGCGTGTGTGTGAGTGCATGTGTGTAGGAGGCATCCCACACGCACAGACACGCATACACACACACACACACAAGCTTGTGCTAAGGTTGAATTTGAAGTGCTCTGTGGGGGTTGCAGGTAGATGCTGGGCAGCACTTGGGCAGGACCCCTGCAGTGAGCTCTGTCTGACTCATTTTGTGTACCACCATTCACACCTCCTGACCTCTCCTACCTACTTCACTTCCATCCGCACTGTAGATCCATGGCCAACTCTGTAGCTCACAGCCTGCTGTGTGTAAGCCAGTTCTCTGTCTTCACACAGTTTTAAATGGTACATTCAAGGAGTCGCTGCTCAAATGCTGACATATTATTTATATACGTAACAGTAATTGGTCTTAATTTTTCATCAGCGCAGCACTGTTTTGGTGGTTGCGTTCACTCCTGCTCAGCAAAGTACGCTACAATCTATCATACGGAGTAGACGTTGATGTCATCATGTTTTCTTGGCCGCGTCTTCTCTGTTGTCACTGTAATTTTTTAAAGTCCCCGCTTTGTTCTGGTTCACCTCTCCGCTCATGAATGACCTTCAGCCTTTTAGAATTACACCAGTGATGTGTCTGCTCAGAGGGGAGACAGCATGTTTGACATAATATGGGATGTCGCGGGCACACGGCCTGTCAAAAGGAGTGGAAAGCAGTCAGGCAGAGTTCATTAAAAAGTAAACTTCTAATGTAGCGGTAGGCTCAGGCTGGTTGACTGTATCAATGATTTAGGCCCAGCAGAAGGCCCTTAATGGATAGAGCCACCTCCCTATGCAAGCACAGCTGCTTCTGTCCGCATGGCATCAAGTGGTGCACGCATACACACACACACACACATACACACTGTGAGCCTGTGAAGGAAACATGGTTCTATTCAGGTTTTAAGTACTTAAGGGTGTATGGCACTGCACAGCTTGCGCACTCCCTCCCTCTCAGACATTTCCCTGTTGGACATGTCTCAGGGTTTTAAAGTAGAAGAGGCCTGCTAAATTGAGAGCCTCGAATCTGTTTGTCACCATCCACTATGCATGATCCTATCATTCTGTGGTCACCGTGTTTTATTCACTCGCACTCATGTCTCACTGTGCAACAAGGCCCTTGTACAGCAGGTAAAGTGGCATCTGGTCCAAAAGGAGAGAGCGAGGCTGACAGGGTGAGCCTAGTTCCTGCATAATGGTGCAGTCATGGCAGTCTCTGCAAAGGGACATGCAGGGCTGAGGCCATGTAGTATGCAAGGTTAAGTATGTGCAACAGAGAGCTGAGAGTATGAAGCTTTTCAGTACAATCAAAGATGATACCGGGTGATTTATCTTCAGCCAGAGAGGAGTTACCTGATGTTTTTGGTTGGAATAAAACCAAGTCTAGTTTTGGCCCTCTGTGGCTCTGTGGCCCTTCCCATCCGCAGGCAGATCACAAATAATGTTTGTGTCAAATAGACTTTGCATACACGTCATTCCTGTGTGATTTCTGATATCTTGCTACTATCACAACACTGTATGTTCACTCGTTTTGTTTATCTCCTGAGACTTTTTCCCTCTCTCTCTCTCGACATGTCTTCATGTTGGTTGTATGTGCACGTAAGCCAGACTACATCCAGAGTATTCTGATCGCTGTGCGAGCCTGACCGCTTCCATATCTAGTTTTTAAGATCCAATCGCAGTATGATCAATTTGTGCACTGAAGCCTAAAAACACTGTGCCATGACTTTGCCTTGAGGTGACAAGTGTAACAGTAGCCATATTTGATGTTGATGACCTCACCCTGTGTGAATGTCTGTGTGTTTGAATGTGTGTGTGTAATATTTGGATCATGCACTCTATACTTAGCCTGCACAAAACCTTTTTCAGTAATCTGCTATTCTGGGAAGACAGCATCAGATTTTACCTTTTTGTTTTGTTTTACTCTAAAATTCTGTGTGTCGGATTTGTTAGAGCCTTTGTTTTTTGGTACCTGTACATGTTATTTGGGCTGTTGTCTGTGTTTGTATGGATTCAGTTAAATGTGGCTATTCCTCAATTCAGTTATTCAGACAGAATTCCCTTTTGGCACAAGAACAGGATTAGTTTGACTACGGCGCCAGTCCCC
>OMKZ01017357.1:15074-31010 GCA_900302535.1 Neoniphon sammara
TGAAGGGGGGGAGGGGTTAGAGAAATGTAAATGTGATTAAGTATTGAAATGGCATACTGCACAAAAGGAATAAAAGCAAGAATCAAATCTAATTCCTCTTTACATCCCCAAATATATTTCTGCCCCTCAGGTAAGCATCTAATCTTTGAACAAAATGACTGGTGTTCTGTGACTCCATTTTGAACAAACTTCTGTGTTTAACACTCTGTAATATGCTGTGTATACTGTAATTCTGGAGCGACAAACTAAAAATAAAACGGCATATCCAGGGAATTCTTATAAAGTCTCTAACAGTCCATGCCAGAATCTCTAAGGAGCAGGGGCAGAGAATGAAAAACTTTTCAAGATACGCTCGGGGGTCAGGGAACATGTTCTTTGGGATTTCTTTGAGCTGCTTTTAGAAACTAATTTCTGGTGACTATTGAAAAAAGGATTATGACTTTCAACCATTACCTTAATAACAGCTTAAAGAAAGAAAAAAAAATCAAAAGTAAACAAAATCGGAGCCCTAACACGGAAAGCCAAATTACTGTATGAAAGTGGAGACCATCTCAAATTCAATGGTCTTTGATACAAGCACAGCCAGTGGTCTGTGTGAAATCCAATCCAATCATTAGTATTCAATGCATATGGAAGCAGAACATTCAAAGAAATGTAACATGGATATCACTGTTGTAGTTTTATTTTTACCCCTCTTAGCATGTTCATAAAACTTGCATAAACCCTTGCTGTTTACGGTTTCAGGGCATTTCTGTGTGCTCATAGCTCACAGCAGCTTCTGTTACCGTAACAGGCAACAACAGAAGAGTGCAATCCTGTGGTTGACCAATAAAAACAGAAGTCCACTACTCAAATGAATAAAATATAGACTAAGAAAATTAGCCCATATATTTGGTCAAGCAGTAGCCCAATATCCTTTCATCCTTTGCTATGAAGTGCTGAGGTCTCGGTATGCCGCATTTTCTCAGCTTACAGCAAATGCAGTCATGCTTGCAAACCCTCTCTTATCCATTAGATAGCCCTTTTCATCCTCCTCTCTTTTTCTGAACGTGTTTGTTTTTGGGGGGAGTTCTCCTATCTGGATAATTTGTTAGCCATTCTTTTCAGCTTTCTTCTCAAAATATTCAGATCACACATTCCATATTTCTATATTCACAATTCACTTTTGATTAACAAATTATTCGGTAATCACAAAAATAATTAAGAAATTCTGTATTTTCTAATATGTAGACATCTTCATTCACATTATCGGTCTAAATGCATTACATAAAAAAAATAATAAAATAAGCATCACTGCTGAAGACCCCGTAGACATCGCACAGTAGCTGACACCCTCCAGATGCTTTGCACCTGCAGGCCCCCTGAGTTTTAAACAGGCCAGTGCCCCAATACAGGTGTGTACATTGAATCTATTATATTTACAGCACTGCAATCCAGAGTCTTCAGGTCACGTCTGTTCAGTCCAGTGTGACCACTTACCACTGATTACTGAGGAAATTTAGTGGCTAACCTTTGGAGGTGGCAGGTTTACCAACCTGGGATCTGTTTTAATATGATTTTAATCAAACTTGCAAATTACTGGACTAATGTATTATTTATGAGCAGCAAAACTGTTGGGTCTAATGCATCGTTTAAATATCGCAAACTAACCTCATATCAGCATTTGCAATCAATTTTGTCTATGACTGAAGATTGACAACCTTACTGTCACAAAGGTAGGTAAAAAAAAAAGTCATCTGGAGAGTATTTTCAGTGTAATTTGGAGTCACTGTGAGGTGCGAATTCAGTCAATTTCAATTCAAAGTTTCTTCGGGGTCAATAAAACTAAAGTTGTTTGGTGTAAATGGAAGGTGGGAAAAATATTCAATAACTCCATTTTCATGCGTTCACTGAAGAAACTCAGTGGGTTTCTCTTTGCATTTCTATGTTGATTAGTTGTCCCTTGGGGATGAAGAAAGATCTACTCAAATGAACTGACTGCAGCCTAACATGTATATCTTTGGTAAGAGTGAAATGAAAAAGTTGCAAATAACTTCAAAATGATTCAGTATAATAATTTATGTGTACAAGCCTTGCTCATAAATTTACACGAACAAATCTCAAATTGTGTCAGTCTTTCCAAAATTTATTAAATTTGTGCATCGACTACTACCTCAATACTGGCTTCAAACAGCATAATCAAATTCAAATATATTCATATCAAAGCAGCAATAATAACCCAAATTCATGAAAACTTAACAAGCTAGCATTAGCTAGCTAGCAAACATTTCCATCTCCCATAAGAACGCCTATACTATCCATAATATGTTGCTGGTGCATTACAATCCTTTGATCTGACTGGGCTTCATCCTCAGTCAAGTGAACATGTCGATATCCTGAAGAAATAATCTCATTAAAAAAACACAACCTCTGACATAGCATGATAGTGATCCATGACGATAGCCAGTGTTGCCAAATAGTGAAGTAAAGTTGTGATTCGCGACACTAACTAGAGGGCAAGATAAGGATTTTGCTGAGGACCCCCTGGAGGCGTCTCGTGGCCCTCTGGCGGTACCTGGACCTTATTTGAGAACTACTGTGTTAAATTAAGGTAAATCATTCATAGCCACCCTCTGACAGCCATTCTGCCATTATATCCATAAGCCAGTGCCAATTCTTAGCACACAGAGAAAGAGTATAAATTTGGATTTGACCACTGGCCCAGGAGTTTATAGATGAATGCAGTAATTTCTTTTGATACCGCAGCATTAAACATTTCAGTACAGTCACATTATACTAATGTTCAGGCAGTTACAGTGTACACTAAAAACAAGCCAGAAAAATAAACTGCCAGCACAGTGAACAACCAGGAGCCCTCAAGAAGCAGCATTGCAGAACTTCAACACATTCAACACACATTTTTGTTCTAAAAATAATTTAATGCAAAAACCACAATCTGAGAAGGGCTATTTTGTTTGTTTGTTTTTTGTTTTGTTTTTTTCGAGCTGAACTTTCACCCGGGGGGAGACAGGCTTGATAGGAGTGTCTTCAGGGGAGACCCGGCCTGTACCACCCTGGGTCAGTGTACAGTTTTATGTGGCCACTGAATGCTGCAAGGGTTTTTTAACTTTTAGTGGCAGTGCCTTTAAAATCGCTCAGAAGGAATATGAGTTGTGAGGAGTTGCACTGTAAAACACAAAAGCAGTTACAGAAGATCATGAAAACTTGTTTTTTAAAGAGTAATTAAACCCTAAACTCAAATCTCTGTGAATCTCTGTGAAGTCTGACTTCTAATGGTGAAAAGTGGGGTGTCTACTCTTTGGGGGCAGGTGATGTCACCAAATTAGGTGGGTGGTGACATCACCTGCCACCAAAGACCAGGCACCCTATTTCTCACCATTAGAGGTCAGACTTCACAGAGATTTGGATTTGGGGTTCAGTTATTCTTTAAGCCCAGTCAAGAGTTTTCTAGGCATGCTGATTTCAGGTATTTTCTACTATTACAAACATAAGTTACAAATTCACAGCAATAAAATGTAATATTTTTTTTATTATTATTATTTATTTAAGATGTTACAATTCTATTCAACAATTTACTTCAGTCAAATTCAATACTATTTGCTTCATTCCCTAAGAGTATTTGATTTAAACAAATCTATCAGAAAATGCCCCACATCTTAAAAACACAATTAGTTGTCACACTGTGTCCTTCAGATAAGTCATTCTGAAAAGAAAAAGAAAAATAACCCTCACCCTTCAATCTCATGATTTGATTTTCAATAGCAGTTTAGGTTTGAGTGTCAAATTGAACCTTTCAGCAATATTATTATTTTTTAAATCACAACTCTTCATTCAGAACTTTACACAAATGAGATTGTAAGGAACAAGCTTTCAAAACACCAAGAGAATATGAGGGTTCATCCTCACAGGCAGAACTACAGTGACTGGTATGGATGCACAGCACCTGTCTGAGACAAGCTGGGTTCATTGCTCTCATTTAAATATCTGTGATCGCACATTGCCATTTCCTAACCCAGAATGCTCTCTGGCACTAATCTGGAGAGGCTGTAATTTCAGAAATCCTGCCTGTTAACAAGCTGCACCCTCTCACAGTGCACTCTACTGCCCAGCTGCAATAGTTTGTTGCAGCAGTTACAATGGTATTGAAATGTTATCAAGAGAGTAACCACTCCACAACAGTGAAAATATTTATTTTTTCCCTACCATGACTTGCCACAGCTTTGATTTCATTTTTAGATGAAAGCAAGAGGGTTTATTAGCTTAAATGTGTAGCCTAACAAATTATTGACACTTTATCTCCCCCTAGACACGTCTGTTAACCTATCTGAGCCATGCATGAATTCCTCTGTTATTTTTTTTTCTATTTCACAAGAACCAGAGTGATGTGTTTTATAAATGTAGCAAGTTAATGCATTTACGAACAGACAGATAGAAAAAGGTTACAGTCTGAATTTAGTATGAGCCACATTTTCTGCTAAGGAGTGAGCAGATGGAAACAGTCGGTATCTAGCGTGCATTTGCATGTGACAAACCAACAAGTAATGCATGTGAAACCATGAGTAAAAAGGGTTCAGTCTTGTTTTCAAAGAAACTTCATGTTATTCAACTGAAAGGTGAATAACTAAGTCTCAGAGGTTAAATAATAATGTTCGCGTTCAAGGCGATAATCTATTCATCATCAGTTAAGCTTACATTCCATACGCTGATGAAATGAATACCGATTGTGGGTGAGCAGTTTCTTTTATTTCCTGTTCATGAAAAGAAGTATTAATTCATCAATAATTAGAAATTTCAGTGTTAAGAAAACAAATTCCATTACATTTTACTCCATAGTTAACGATTTATTTACAGTTAGTTTACTGAAATCCTGAAATACATTTGCAGTATAATGGCTTTATTGTAAGCAAGGGCAGCTAAGTTAAACATACTACTTGAAAATAATATGAAGGGGCAAGAAAAGACCACAAGCAGCACGAAGTACACATCTTGGACCAGATAATATTTTACCGAAACATACAACCTTGCAACTATTATGGTATACAATGAAGACCTGAAGTATTGGATTACTTTTGAGTTTAAGTTTTTATGCCATTTTTTCAAACTGAAATCAACTGATGTAAGCTGCTAGACTTCACTCACAGTCAATTACAGTTCATGTTTTGCCCACTTGAGAGTCAGCTCTACCTTTGTTGATTGTAAGTGCTAATTTTAAAATGCCAGCTTGTTTATCATTTGTTTTATGAATCAGCATTCAACACCATGATCCTGTAGCTGTTTCATGGACAACTGGAAACGGCTCTGTGGAGCTGAACAAATGCAAAACTATGGAGATGAGGACTGACTCCCAAAGAAACCTATCTGCTCATTACCCCCTGGAAATCATTGACTCAAATGTAAACTCAGCTGCACAGCTCCTTGAATGCACTTCACCAACACCGTAAAATGGGTTGAGATCATTTTCTGCCTGATTATGAAAGCACAACAGTGGATGTTGTTCCTGTGGCAGCTGAAAAACCTGAATGTCTCATATATGATTCTCCTCCAATTTTACCGGTCAAACGTCCTAAAATCCTCCATGACAGTCTGGACAAATTCTGACCTGTTGTCTACACTGCTGATATAAGTTGTTATTTATTTATTTATTTTATTTATTTATTCAGATCAAAGAATTCTGTAAGTATACAGACGAGCTGCATGGGTGCTCTGCGCGGAGCAGCACATCAAAAGCCGGTACAGCGTCTGCCCCCTTGTGATGCTGAATATTTGTCACTGGAACGTTTTGACTCACATGTCCCAGTCGACACAGACAAAAATGTATTTGTCTTTGTTATTTTTCTGTGGTTGTTTTGATTTTATACAAGGCTTGTAGAGGTTTATCTTTTTCATGTTTTAGGTTATTCTTCAGTTTGGTGAACTGAAAAGTTAAAAAAAAATGAATTGTTTTATTATATCAAGAATTCAGCATAAAAAGTAGAATGGGGCTTTAGCCAATGTTCTGTAAAAGTTATAAATCAGATATTAGGTGTAACGCTATTATTTGGAAAGGTTTTCCAAGGTCCAAAGGAAACGGTTTCAGTACAAAATCACTATGCCAAGACTTGACATGTAAAATAGTCAGTTAAGCTAATCATATACATAATAGTCCATTCCTGCCGGCAGTATGGCTCAACTATTACTGTAGTATTAGATGATGTGAGAGGCTGTATGATTTTAATTTATGACTGTAGTCTGTTTCATCTCTGAATATGCTCATCATTGCCAGATATTAGGTTAGATTTATTTTCCACATTGCCTCTAGCATATCAAGGACAATTTAACATGACAATTTAGGCTGGAAGGGCTTTTGATAAACGATGAAGGCCTATGCATTAGCCTGCCTGGTTTATTTCACTTTTATACAAAAGACAAGATGATTTGATCAGTGTTTACTGGGATTAACTGGATGACTAGGCAAAGCCCAGAATGAAGTTTAAAGTCTGGGTCATGTCTTGCCTGCAATTTAAGGAAGTCTTTTTTCCACACATCAACTTTGAATTGCAGCCACAGTGACAGACGATGACTGACTGCAGTGTATACATGTGTAGAATGATATGTATAGTCTACTGTCTATTTTAATCAAATGTCTAGCACCAGCATCTTGCATCATATGTTAAAAAAAAAAAAACTGTTGTCCAAGTGTCATATGTGCAAGTATGTACAGTGTTACTTTGTAAGCTGTCAATGTGTCTCTGCACCAGTGCACATCACTGCACAAGACCAGCACATGTCATTTGCTTGTCAGTGTCAACACAGAGTTGAGGTGAAAAACTCCAAAAACCAACGAATAACAACCACAGCTGCAGCAGCAACAGCAATGGGATGTTCCTCCAAGTCTCTCACAAAAGAAGCCTGCACTCCTTATCTCACAGCTAAAGCTTTTTTCATGCTTACTGTGTTTGTTGTTGATTATGATTTCCCATGATATATTCTACTTATTTCCCAAGGTGCACAGCATGTTGCTGTAGCAGAGTGACAGGGAGTTTAAAGGCTGTTAATATGGTTGACAACTGAAAAGCATCTGAAGGGATGACTATCTGGCCCCTGAGAAGAGCTGACGTGACTGAAACAGATTAACTGATCACAGGTAGAGAAAACACCACAAACTTGGAGGGTGGTTGTGCTTATTTGGTTAAAATTTCATATCATATTTATGTGCTACAAGGAATTAATAGCTGCCAGTCCAACAGTGCCCCCTTTCCCGAAATTTCAATGTCTTTTTTTCTGCTATTGTTGTTGCTTTTGTCTTTCAAACAGCCAAATAACAACCCTAATCTTAACGCTGCTCCTGTGTATTGTTTTTTTCTAAATCCCTTACTGTCAAAAGTAAAAGTGAGTATTGCCACTGTATTTTGTGTCTGTTACTTTGTCTCTGTGGGCAGATTTCATTATTTCACACTACTGGCACCTTAGAAAGGAATGAAGAGCTGTTTTATCCTCTTCTTCTTTTTCTTTTCCTTTCATGTTTTCCCAATTTGAACCTTAAAATGTCCAAACCTTTAGTGCTAATGTTAGCCCCATGGGGAATAAAGTCAAATTACAAGGCTACTGTAATATCCATCACATTTAACCATTTAGTACACTAAACGATCAATAGAACAATCGCAGGTTTTTAAGTTATAATCTGTGATATGTCTTCATATGAATTACTGCCTCTTTTGTTACACTCTCCTGCTGATTTATCACGGACATAACTCTGACTCAACCTAGATCCACTTCACACAGGTTTTACATTTGCTACTGTACATCGGTGTATAAAACACTCAGTGTCATGTGGCTGTTACCCAGGAAACATTCTGGAAGGCAACAACATCATATCACAGTTCTGCCCACCCTGATTCCTAAGTGATTTCTTGGAAGTGCAGTTCAAAAAACAAAAAAGCACAGTTAATCCACAAAAGGTGTTGGCAAAAACTACTTTTGCAGATCACTGTAAGTGCTGCTACAAGGCATTAATTCCCCGGAGTTTCCAGACCTGTACCACAGTCTTAAGAATATGCTGCTGGAGCCTTTGTTGTATAGCTGCGATACACAATGTAGAAGTGGTCTAAATGCATAGCCTATTATAATGTGCATGTAATATACTGTGCGTATTTTTAATATTGCATGTCCTATTGCGGACAATTAGTTGTGAAAACAAACCGGTGTCTTCTGTGCTGTTGGACTGTTTAAAAAAACAATGAGTAAAGGTGGAAAATGAGGTTGAACACATGTATTTCCCATGAGAGTACTCTCCAATGCTCCATCTTTTGTTTCCACAGCTCCAATTAACAGCTTTGGTACCAATTAGTAAAATCAAGCCTCCTCTGACAGAAAACCCATGGGAGTGTATGTGTCAAGAAGCAGTGCTGGAGCCAGAAAAAATTAACAAAATAAGAGTAAATCTCAGTCAGGAATAATTGGGTCAATGAGGTTAAACATCTGTGTACTATATGTTCTCTTTTGACAGGAACCTATAAAGAGTTATTTTGCACATCCTGTGGTGTATACCTTATGGCAAAACGGACTAATTTCCAGGCATATGTTTAGTTCATCATTTTAATGACACTTTGAAGCTCTATCTAATTGCCAGATTTTCTATGCATGTTAAGTGGATTAAGATACACACTATATTGCTTACAGATAAGTTCAAAAATACACAATATGCAACATTCTCTCTCTCTCTTACTCTCTATCTCTATCTTCCTGTCTTCCACACTCTCTCTCCCCTAGATTCATCTCCTCTTAAGCATCCTCTTAGGATAATGAGGTGGATAGCTCTAGAAATGGCAGGAGTATCAATCTGAACTCCACAGACAACCTACAGGCCTTGCCCAAAGCCAACATGTTTATTAGAATGCCAGGGATAACAAATGACTTAACATGCTTCCCTCTTTAATAACCCTGTATACCTACAAGATAACAATAACAGAGATGCCACACTGAGTGCTCCTTAATTCAATTAAAAAAGCATGGAGGATGAGCATGCTGTGTGAAAACGAAGTCCTTGAGGCGGTGATAAACTTCATAGCTCCACATTTCTGAGAGAGACGCCAGATGGACACTTCCTGCGGATCTTGTGCTCGGAGGGAAAACCGACACCAAACCAGTTTAGGACTCATATTTCTGGACATTCTGTTGTAATGGTAATTCCACATAATATGACCATGGCAAACAGTGTGTATCAAGCATACACACACTAGAAAGAAATGCTTTGTCAGGGAACCCAATCTGATAATACTTGTCTTTTATTTCAGATTGAATTTACTTACTTAATTTTACTTATTGAATGCAAAGCCCTCTAGCGATGCAGTTGGTAACAGTCCACTCACTTTAACACTGTTTGAACACTTTCAGTCAACAGAGAGTCCATTCTTTCTTTGGTAGTTGGCTGCTAGGGACTTGTGGGGAAGGTCGAACATTATTGATATTCTTGGATTCCCATCCTTCTTTCCAAACACAGTGATTTTTTTTCCTACAGTATATTTCCTGTTTTACAGGAAATAGGCAGATGGGAAAAGCTATGGTAATAGAAACACTAGAATCTATGGTCAATTTAGCAATTTTTCTCATGTAATACAGATTGCTTTTTTAAACTAAATTATATAATCATGAAATTAAAGTATTCATCATTTGAAATTGAACTTGATGAACACAAAGCACAATTTCTACTGCAGTTCCTGCAGGAGAATGGCACATAGCAGCATTAAAAATCACAAAAATGATCACACTGCACATGACCTGAATGAATGATGCATTTTTACCAGTGAAATTAAATATAAATTCAATTTGAAAACTTAAAGACCATACTGCAGTGAGATAAAATGGCTTTGAAAAAGAAAATCAAACTACAATTCTCAAGCTTTGTTTTGCAGTGTTTATACCTGTACCTGTATCAATTATGGATAAATAGGTATAGATTTTTGCTAAGCATAAAGCAGACAGAATTAAGGGTTTCAAAACTTTGTTATACCATCATGAAATTGATGCTATCATGGGGCCTGGTTAATACTGCACAAAGCAAAGACAAGTTTGAGCTGCTCCCATTTAAACTTAGATAATTTGATGTGAGCACTGAGTATTATGGGTGTGTCTTCACTTCTGCACGAGTTCATTTGGTGCCCTGGCTTCTTTGTTATTCCCATTTGAATAATGAGAAATGGGCCATGGACTTTTCTCCTTTTATTGTCTTTAAATACAACTAATTCAGTTTTCCTAGGGGTAATGGTGCACAAAGATAGAATTGGGAACATGCCCTGAACCCTAAGCCAGAAATGGCATAGGCATTTGTGCATTTTCTGAAAAAAAAAAAAATCACTAGATTTATAAATAAAACCCAACCAGCTCTACGGAATGAAAAGGGCGTCTATGCAGGAGGACGGTGGTGTGCACAGCAAAACAAGTGAGCAGAGTGCGGGTAACAAGGTACGTGACTGGCCATGCTTTTGGACTAGTTGGCTACAAAATAGTTATACAAAAAGTTATTTAGAGAAATATGATGGGTCCATCTCTCCCCTTCATTTGTCTGTTCATTCATATCTCAGACACTAGATTTATAAATAAACCTAAATATAAATAAATCAGATTTTGACAAACCTTGCTGGGTAAATGATGCATCTCACTGCTGCATTCTGCCATTGTCAGAACTGCACTGATTTGAAGTGTAATATCACAGATATCACTGAATGGATTTGGTCAAAACTGGGGCAGCTGATGCATCTCACTTCTCTGCTCTGATATTTTAAAAATTACAGTGACTGGTCCAAACTGGGTGTTACTGTTACAGGTCAAAACAAGGTGGCATGTTTGCCACTGATTAGCCCAGAGGGCACTGTGTCATTCCTGCTGTGCCACACATACTCCTGCATTGTTTTTGGACTGATGATTACAAAAAGGCTATTATCCTTTATAACACCATCCCTAAAATGCCTTTTAGAAAAACAATAGATAAATGAATAAATTAAATAGTGACAGCCACGTTGACAAAATATTTAGGTGTGTAAAAGCACTAACACACACACACAAAAACACAACAGCTGGTTGTAACAGCTCATTTTAAGATGCATGGACTACTGCCACTTGGATTGTGTTTCAATTGCAAATAGGCAACATATTACTAAATGAATTGGCAGAGACACAGAGGGTAAATCAAGTCTGAAACCATTCTGAGGCAAAGGTCACTAATAATTAGGACACTAATTAATATCTGACCTTGCTATTTGACGGCCTGGCTTTCTGCCTGTGTCATGTTTATCATTTAACATTCAAAGCATTCTCTCTCTCTGTCTCTCTCTCTCTCTCTCTGACAAACACACACACACACACACACACACACACACACACATACTTGCACAGAGGGTGAGAGTGGACAGACGATGGGAGTTACACAATAGCTATTCATGAGACTGGCAGTTTTCCATACATTTTTCTTATTCATAGACCAAACAATGACGCAATACAACTTCTGAATTCCCCTCCACACTCACACACACACACACACACACACACACACACACACTTGTCTGTCTCAGTGCTGTATTCAGAGAAGCACATCCCCATTGCAGAACGCAGTCCTCTCACTAATGTTCCTCCCTGTCAGAGACAAAGGGGTTTTAAGACTGGAGGATTTGGCAGGCTCTACCACTTTCAGGCAATATTTCAACCCATCCATCTAGCTAGGATAATAGAGTGTCCTTGCCTTTCAACGCCTGGAGGAGTGACCAGTTATCACAAGCCACCAGCTCTGTTGTTAATAAAACAGGCGATGGGAGGATCAAGTGGAGGAGGAGGATAAAAAGAAAGAAGGATGGAGGGAAAGGAAGGGAAAAGGAATGGGTGCAGGTTATACTGACAGCTTGCTGAGGTGAAGTTGATCATGATCAGCAGTCAGTTACCAAGCTGGCAAGAGCTCTCTTTTAACATCTCAGCTTTGGTTTCTGTGAAGTTAAATTTAGCCCCATCACATCTCTCTTCAGACTGTGGAGAGGGGAGATGAGAAGAATTGGAGTGGAGAGGTGGGACATGCAGTGTTAGGCTGATCTAGCTAATGGCCAAGCTGACCTTCAGGCAAAGTCGAACACTGAGAAGAATAAGTAGTGTGTCATACCAAGCCATTCTAGCTTAATCCAGGTCATCGCCATTATCCCTGACTTTTTCCACACTTGCTTTAGGATTTTAGCCAGGTAGCTACTTCTCAGCTTTGTGTGCCAAAATACAGCTGAGACATGTCCAAATGGCATCGACATCAAATAATACCGCAGTAATGCTCAGGCTGGCTAGTTTATGTTTTTATTTTATTCATCACAAGTTAGTTATGTAATTGGCAATTGTGAAAACAACAGGGGAAAACGTTGTATTAAAACTTGTCACCTGCTTTTCCTGCATGAGTATGAGAAAGCACAAGCACAGAGCGAGAATGCTGGATCAAAAGCTTTATATTTCTATTTTTCAAGTAAGCACATAACGACACACAAATCTGTCACCATGAAGAAGTTTTCATCGATTGTTCTGTATGTGTTGAACGACCTGATTCTTCTTTGGTATCTTACAAGCAGCTTCATACAAGGGGTGTGTAAAAGAAAGTGTGTGTGGTTTGCATGTGATTTGCTGGAGATGCGCTTGCATGATTGGAGTGAGTGAAACTACAGTGACTTTTACAACTGCACCTGTTAACACCAAAGTGCTGTGATAGCACAGTGTTGTAGCTGTGTTGTAAGAGAATCGCTGAGCAAAATATTTAATTCATGCGTTGACTTAGCCACTACAGAGGGAAATCGCTGAGCTGATTCCTGGTATGTGAATGTGAAGCCCACCTGCCTCTAGTTGGTTGATGCTAGCTTAACTTCTACCGCACTGCCTGTTGTAAGCATGCACATTGTGTTTCATTTACACAGAGCTGTTGTGGGGCTCTGCATGGCCTAAAGAGCACATACTTAATTTCCCTTAGCACTAAAAACTGTCACATGTGAACAAAGCCATATGATTTAATTTCTAATGGGGCTCAGTCAATGACTGAAATTATATAAGCTTGTTTTAGACTTGGTGAGTCAGTCTGTTCACCACTGAGGTCATGTGATAAAGGGCTTGCAGTTAAGTTTCACTTTCAGCTCACTTTTGGCGAGGAGAATTCTGCACAATGGTAGTTTAGTTTGTGTTTCCGTACTGTGGCAGCCCACCATGGTAATATCAATTTTTTCCATTTTATCATATTAAATGTAGCCTATTTCTGCCAAGATGTACCTTCATGATCAAAGTGTAAAGCAATGTGTGGCTGCAGACAGGCGAGAGACACACACAGACACATTGCCAACTACATCATTCCTATAGTAGTCATAATATTTCTAGCGATCTATATTGTGATGCACTGTTAAAAATACATTCTCCAGATCATGCCGTTATTGTAAGAAAAAATTCTATGGGAAACACTGTTAAGGCAAGGCTGTAACAGTGAATCACCAACTATGGGGTTTCTTCTAGTAAAAGCTTGGCAGCGATACTATAGTGACATAGTACATAAATAGTGGTTAAACCATCATATGGTGCCAAAAACATTTATTTACTAGAGGCTATCCTACTCAGTTTGGAGAGAGACATTTGTTTTCATCTGCTGAGCCTACATTCAGTTTATAAAACATATTTACTACACATACAGCAGCCTAGAACTGTGTGTAGGTAACAAGCCCAAGTAGAAAAAGGGAAGGAGGGATTTAATAACAAGATCGGTTTACTGAAGCGTTGCAGAATTAAGTTGTGCTCTTGTACATTTGACCCACCTTCTCTGTCTCATATCATGTGCTCACTGTAATGTAAGGCAAACACAGTATTTGTATAATTTGGTTATTCAAGGAAGAATTTACTCTGATGTGAACATCTCTCTGCAAATTTAGCATTTAGCCCCATTACCAACCACAGAGGCCTCCAAACATGGTAATGTCACTAACTCATTAGTTTGCTCAGACAGCTCACACAACAACTTTGGTCTCTTATACAAACCATTAACAGGGCTGTTAGTCTTGTAAACATAGGTAGTCATTTTAGCAATTCAACTTAAGCATTAATACAACATTTTATATTTCTAGAATGGTAATACCATGAAATACCATCAGACCAAAAGGGGTGTAGCAGCAAGTCAACCACTCACAAACTGACAGCTGTTATAGGTGGAGCTTCAGGCACAATACAGCCATGGTGAAATGGTGTAAATAAGGTATTTGTTCAAACTCAGAAACAAGAATAAACACGTAATCCCTCATGAATGATGCAGTCTCTGTCTGGATCAATCAGGACCCAGTCTTCCTCCTTGTTTTGACCCTGTAAGTTAGTCTTTGAATATGCTAAAATAGAATGCTGAGATCCAAGTTAGGTCAAAATCCAGTTAGCAATGTCTGAGATATCATGCAACAACACGGACAAAGAGGTAAATGTTCGAGCACCACCGGAGGCCGATCAGTGCAATTTTAAAAATGTCAAACAGGAGTAATGAGACGTATCATTCCTTTAATTTTTGTGAGGTAATAATCAGCAGCATCTGAGACATTGCATGTCATGTAAACAGAGTCGCAGATAGCTACTGGTGATGCAAGTGATGTTTGTCACAAAAGGAAATTAAATTTGGTGTACAGATAAGGAATTTTAAGGAAGAAAAAAAAATGTCAGGAAGTGGCCATGCAGGCTGTGGTATTTGGCAAAGCTGGGATGGAGTTAATTCCAAAACCATAAAAACATTCACACCTGGTCATAAAGGGGGTACTCATAATCCAATATTGTCACTGGAAGTATACAGAGTGGTGAACCTCCTCTCTATTTTTGAACATTTCGGGTAAGGGTGGTAACTGTTTAAATTGTTTCCCATCATTGCTGACACATTCTATTATCTCTGTGAAGCTGTCACACTGTCATGCACAGTCTTTTGTCTGTACTGATTTGATGTATACAAAAGTGTATTCCTACTTTTTTACTTGGTAAAATTTTAAATAACAAAAGTATGGTGGCAAAACTGTGTTGCATAGTGTTAAATACTTATTTTAACTAGCTAACTAGTGCCACACTACAGCATTCAATCACAACATGGAAAGATTCTCTCTCTTGTTGTAAATGGAACATCAGTGGTCACAAAGTGGAAAGGCTGGCTTAAACAAAAGCATTGTGCATAGAGATAATTTCATTTGGAACTTTAGAATATGACAGAGCAGGTTTTATATAAGGTAACATTGCCCAGGGATGCTCCGCTCTGGTTTAATCATATTTTTGCCCTCTGCAGTCCATTCAGCATTTCTCTCCCCTGCTCCTGAGCCTGATTGAGGTGCAGTATCAGGCATAAACTCATGACGATCAGCGCAGAACAATGGGACCTCTCTTAGGATTACTGTTGAATCTCACCCTAAAGTCTTGCTGTCAACAGAGCCTGTGAAACTTGCTGCAGTTCCCAAATCTGAACAGAAAGCTTTGTTACATAAAATAACACATTTCTGTGCAAAGGCTACATTGAGTTGCAGTGATCTAGAATGGCAAATCCTTCAGAATAACTTGACCAAAAAATTTTGAGAGGCTCAGCTAGAACCCCCACTCATTCACAATGTTGAAAGAAGCTTGTGGCATACTGTACTGCAAGGCACTATAAGCAAAAGTGCACAAAAAAGGCTCTTATTGAGGCAGAATGTTTCTGCTTAGAAAGTGTTTTTGCAAAAGAGAACGAAGGCAGGCTTAAAAAGTACACTAGCTCTTTTTAGGTGCACGGAGGAATGTGCATTATTGGAGAGAGTGAAACTAACCATACGTTGACTTTAAAAACTTCACGTGCCAATACCAAAGTGCTGGGGTAGCACAGTGTTGTTGTGAATAAGAGAACAGATAAACAAAATATTTAATTCATGCATAGGCCTCCACGCTATAGCTAGAAAGTCACATGGCTCCATTCCGGTA